>JAODAL010021259.1:0-67507 GCA_025379985.1 Phyllomedusa bahiana | reverse complement strand
CCCGAAGTCCCCCCAAATTTTCACTTCGTTCCGAACCGAATTTTTCCCTGAAATTCTAAACGATTCCACTTCGTTAGAATCAATTCGCCCATCTCTAGCAGCTATGTTTCATTATCACTACTGGGGGCAGCTATGTTTCATTATCACTACTGGGGGCAGCTATGTTTCATTATCACTACTGGGGGCAGCTATGTTTCATTATCACTACTGGGGGCAGCTATGTATCACTATCACTACTGGGGGGCTATATTTATTTATTATTACAGGGGGCATATATCTCTATAATGACAGAGCTGATTACATATGTATATTATATACATGCTGACCCACAGAGCTGATCAATATTACTGCAGACTGATTATCAGCTCTGTGGGTCAGCATTATTAATATAATAGTGACCCACAGAGCTGACAATCAGTCTCCAGTTATAAAATACTGGTTACCCCATACAATACTCCTAAATGACACAGTATAACACTTTATTGGGGTTTTTTTTGTGTGTGATTCTAAACATCCATCCCCTACACAACAACCCCGCCCTAATAACCACGCCCCCAATACCCCCCCCCCCCCACAGGGGCGGGGAAAAATTTTCGTGCAAAAAACCGGTCCCGGGTAGAAAAAAGGTTGGGGACCGCTGCTCTGGAGCAAACTACAGCGGGCGATCAGGCACACTCACAATCAGTTTTGGCCTTGCTGACAGAGCCCCGGTTTTAAAATCCGACATGTGTCACTTTATGTGAGAATAACTTTTGAAACTTTTACCTATCCAAGTGATTAAAAGATTGTTTTCTAGCGACACATTGTGCTTTAAGTTAGTAATACATTTTGGTCGATACAATCCTTGTTTATTTGTTAAAAATAACAAAATATCATGAAAATTTGCTATTTTCAAAGTTCAAAAATGTCTGCGTGTAAGGCAGATGGTTATTGCACTCAAAATAGTTTATAACTAGAATCTACTAAATGTCTACTGTAGATTGGCATAATTTTTTAAATGTTTTTTTTTTTACCACATTAGGTGGCTTAGAAATTTAGTAGTCATTTTTCACATTTTCAAGAAAATTTGCAAAATAGATTTTTTTAAGGGACCAGTCCAGTTCTGACATGGCTTTGAGGGGTCTGTATGTTAGATACCCCCATAAATGACCACATCTAAGAAACTAGACCCTTTAAAGTATTTATAAAAGCATTTAGGAAGTTTGTTACCCCTTTAGATACTTCACAGAAATTAAAGCAAAGTGGAGGTAAAATTTAAAAATTTCATTTTTTTTGCAGATTTTAAATTTTTATTCATTATTCACTGGAACAGTGTAGATGTGACCAGGTAATGCAACTCATCATCAATTTCCCAGATTCTGCCATTTTCAGAGATATCCCATATGTGGACCTAGTGCGCTATTTGGCTCAACCACAAGCCCCAGAATAGGAGAAGCACCTACCAGATTCTGGGTTCTCATTTTCATTATGATTTTATTTAGTCGCCATTTCAGGTTTGCGGACACCACAAGGTGCTAAAACTTTATAAACGCCCCTAAAAAGATCCCACATTGGAAACTACACCCCTTAAGGAATATATCCAGGGGTGCAGTGAGTATATCGACCCATAGTCGATTCACAATTTTTTTTAGCGTTAGGCTCTGAAAATAAAAAAAAAAAAATTTTTCCAACAGTCTGCAATTTAAGCTGAAAACGTTTACTTTTTACATGGCATCTTGGAAAAAGGAAATCTCAAATTGTGTTACGAAATTTTTCTTCCAAGTTCGGTAATTACCTCCATGGGGGTTTGTAAACTGCTGTTTGGGACATGGCAGGGTGTACAAGGGAGGGAGTGCTACTTTGGCTTTTGGAATGCAGATTTTGGTGGGCCCATGTCGCATTTGCCAAAGCCCCACAGTACCAAAAACGGGTTTGAAACCTTCCAGAAGTTGCCTCATTTTAGATTCAACACCCCTTATGGATCTCATCTAGGGGTGTACTGTGCATTTTGGGTGCACAGGTGTTCCATAGTTTTTTTTTTAGCATTGGGCCATGAAAATGGGTGGATAAAAACACAGTTCCGCCATTGGCTTTTGGGCTTCATTTTTACAGTGTTCGCCATACAGGATAAATGGCAGGATAACTTTACTATGTGGTTTGGTACAATTGCAATGATATACATTTTATATAGTTTTTTATGTTTTATTACTTTTACACAATAGAAATGCATTCATAAAAACTTACATTTTTGTGTTGTCATAGTCTGACAGCCATAACTTTTTTATTTATCTGTATACGGAGCTGATTACGATTTTTTGTGGGCTGAGTTGATGTTTTTATTGGTACCATTATGGTACCATATGATGCTTCGATCACTTTTAATTAAGGTTTTTGTGAGGCATTCTGAACAAAATACAGCAATCCTGGTAGCATTTTTTATTTTTATTTTCTACAGCGGTCACCGTGTGGTATAATTGACATGCTAGCTTTACTCATCAGGTCGATACGATTACAGCGATATCCAATTTGTATATTTTTTAATGTTTAACTGCTTTTACACGATAAAAACACTTTTATTCAAAAGGGAAAACACATTTTTGCATCGCCGCAGTCTGAGAGCCATAATCTTTTTTATTTTTCTGTGTACAGAGTTGTGTAGCAGCTTGTTTTTTTGTGGGATGAGTTGACATTTTTATTGGTGACACAGCACTGGAAACAGCAGGTCTGACACTAGCTTGTGCTGCCCTCAGCAGGGGGGACATAAACTATGTGACAGGTTCTCTTTAAGCATCCGGGCTGTTGGGTAAGGGGATCAGCGAGCAGCATCTCCGCCGCTCGCTGCGCTGATTTCAGGCAGGAGAAGCTCACTCCTGCTGCCTGCAGCTTCGATGTCGCGACCATGATAGGTTGCGACATCGAAGGATTAATCATCCGCGGCCGGAGCTCACTCCGGCCACGGGAGAAGCGGCATGATGCCAGCAGTAATATACCGCTCGTTCCATGATGTGATCTTGCGAGCTCCGCTTGTAACTTCTCACCGAAATTTACAGATATGCAAAATTAGGGTACTACTACAAATGTCAGAAAAAATAATCCCTAATATATAAAATACTAACCTTTATTAGATCATTTAAAATATCCCAAAACACACATTCCCTTTTTGCCGATATATTAGTTTACAACATTTAAATATACATCAGATCGTTCATATAGGATATAACAACTTTAAAAGAAGTTACTCACGATACTTGCTCATATCTTCCAAATTCAAAAGTAACAGTTCTCATAGTATTGATAAATCCAAGAGAGCTTCAAGAAAGGCTTAGATACCTGTAGAGAGTTTCAAGAAAGGCTTAGATACCTACCTGGAACTAAAGAATATTAATGCGTACATAGCCACGTAAAATTCTGGATCCTTTCTGGTGGAGGCTCTGGGGTCAGAGATACGGTCTCCACTGGAGCAGATTGGTTCTTGCCTTGTGGGTTTCAAGGTAATTAACCAGTGGTGAGGCTGGGCATAATGTCCTTGTCTCTCTCCCTTCACCCACATTTTACCCACCCTTGGTTGAGCTTGATGGACACGTATCTTTTTTCAACCGTACTAACTATGTAACTATATATCCCCAATGAAACGTCCCCTTAGGGGCCGTTCACACGGCTTATTTTGCCGCGGATTGGAGCCGTACTGCGCACCAGATTTGCGCTGCAGTATGGCTCCAATCCGTCGCAGTAATTACGGTAATCCACAGTTTGCTCAGTAAAGGTATACTCCTAATATAGACACTTGCAACAGTGTATCTACAAAACGTATGCAATTTAATAAGTATGAAAAACGTAAGATAGCATATCGGCTAAATAGCCTTGCTTAAAGACATTTCACAACTATATATAATAGTAACTTGCGGCTATATGTCTCCAGTCCCGGAGTAATCCAAATGTATCTTCAGCGCTGAAGTTTCAAGCGCTCTTTACTAGCAGCTGGCATAGCTTGCTAGACAACATTCACCTCGCTGCTGTGACGGCTGTTTGGGGTGTGCGCTCTGTTGCTCTGTTGCGACGTTTCCGGGTCATCCCCTTTCTCAAGCATAACGGATATAAGGTATGTCTTCTTTTTATACATTAATTCTGTCCAGCTTTTGGATTACTAATGATTTTTAATGCAAGACAAAATACATATTAGCTCCTAACACAGAAGTCATAAAAATACATTAAATTACACTCCTCATTCAGCCCATTAGGGCTGAGTGAATCGAGTGTAAAGATCCAGTACACCTCTCGCTGCAAGAGGTTTTTATTAATCTGAGATTCATCTACTCTTAAAATTGTTCAACTACCTGCCATTTAAGATCACAGACATTATGTTTTGCTTCATAAAAAATGTCTAGCAAACGAGCTTTCTCCATATTTTTGTTATCTTTTTTGTTGTCTTTTTATTCTGGTGGAATCACACCTCCCATTTCTTTATACCTTCGGATGTTTGATTTATGTTCATTCAACCTAATTTTAATTTTTCGAGATGTTTGCCCAATATATATAATACCACAAGGGCATTTTACTAAATATATTATATTTTTTGAATCACACGTATGGTAACCCTTAATTTCTATCATATAGGAAATATAACAACTTTAAAAGAAGTTACTCACGATACTTGCTCATATCTTCCAAATTCAAAAGTAACAGTTCACCGTCGCAGTAAATATGGCCCCTCAGAGGATGTGTAATTTTAGGGCCCTTAATAATACCTGTACAGTGTTGGCAAGACAGGCAGGGAAACGTACCTGTCTGTATTATTCCTAGTCTCTGCTGTTTATTGACAGTATTGTGAATGAGGTCCGCTCTGATAAGTTGGTTACTATAGTTTTACCTTTTTTGTATACAAATTTTGGAGGTTTTGCCAAATAATCTCCATATTTAGAATCTTTTTGTAAAATCTTCCACATTTTTTATTGACTTTTTAAACATTCTAGAGTGACTATCATTGTAGAAAATAAATAGGAGATTGTCTTGACCTTGTTTAGTTTTAGTTTTTTCTTTCCTTAAATTTTTTGTACATTCAATTTAGCAATTTTCCTAACTAATATTATAAGTTGTTCTCTATTATACCCTTTCTGTGAAAATTTGTCAATCATGTCACTAGCATTTTTATAATATTCGTCATAAGGGGTGTTGAATCTAAAATGAGGCAACTTCTGGAAGGTTTCACCTGTTCTGGTACTGTGGGGGCTTTGCAGATGCGACATGGTCCCACCAAAATCTGCATTCCAAAAGCCAAGTAGCACTCCCTCCCTTGTACACCCTGCCATGTGCCCAAACAGCAGTTTACACCCACATGGAGGGTATTACCGAACTTGGAAGAAATTGCGTAACACAATTTGAGATGCCTTTTTTCCAAGATGCCATGTAAAAAGTAAACGTTTTCAGCTTAAATTGCAGACTGTTGGAGAAAAAAAATATTTTTATTTTCAGAGCCTAACGCTAAAAAAAAATTGTGAATCGACTATGGGTCGATATACTCACTGCACCCCTGGATATATTCCTTAAGGGGTGTAGTTTCCAATGTGGGATCTTTTTAGGGGCGTTTATAAAGTTTTAGCACCTTGTGGTGTCCGCAAACCTGAAATGGCGACTAAATAAAATCATAATGAAAAATGAGAAACCCGAATTGGTAGGTGTTCTCCTTTTGGGGCTTGTGGTTGAGCCAAATAGCGCACTAGGTCCACATATGGGGTATTTGAAAATGGAGAATTGGGAATTGATGATGAGTTGCATTTACCTGGTCACAAACTACACTGTTCCAGTGAATAATGAATAAAATTTAAAAATCTGCAAAAAAAAATGAATTTTTAAATTTTACCTCCACTTTGCTTTAATTTCTGTGAAGTATCTAAAGGGGTAACACATTTCCTAAATGCTTTTTTAAATACTTCAAGAGGTCTAGTTTCTTAGATGTGGTCATTTATGGGGGTATCTAACATACAGACCCCTAAAAGCCACGTCAGAACTGGACTGGTCCCTTAAAAAAATCTATTTTGCTAATTTTCTTGAAAATGTGAAAAATGACTAGTACATTTCTAAGCCCCCTAATGTGGTAAAAAAAAAACATTTTAAAAAAATTATCCCAATCTACAGTAGGACATTTAGTAGATTCTAATTATAAAATTTATTTTGAGTGCAATAACCATCTGCCTTACACTCAGACATTTTTGAACTTTGAAAATAGCAAATTTTTCCAAATTTTCATGATATTTTGTTATTTTTAACAAATAAACAAGGATTGTATCGACCAAAATGTATTACTAACTTAAAGCACAATGTGTCGCTAGAAAACAATCTTTTAATCACTTGGATAGGTAAAAGTTTCAAAAGTTATTCTCACATAAAGTGACACATGTCGGATTTTAAAACCGGGGCTCTGTCAGCAAGGCCAAAACTGATTGTGAGTGTGCCTGATCGCCCGCTGTAGTATGCTCCAGAGCAGCGGTCCCCAACCTTTTTTTCTACCAGGGACCGGTTTGATGCACGACAATTTTTCCACGGCCCAGTGGGGGGGGGGGGGGTATTGGGGGCGTGGTTATTAGGGGCGGGGTTGTGTAGGGGATGGATGTTTAGAATCACACACAAAAAAAACCCCAATAAAGTGTATACTGTGTCATTTAGGAGTATTGTATGGGGTAACCAGTATTTTATAACTGGAGACTGATTGTCAGCTCTGTGGGTCACTATTATATTAATAATGCTGACCCACAGAGCTGATAATCAGTCTGCAGTAATATTGATCAGCTCTGTGGGTCAGTATTATACATGTATATAATATACATATGTAATCAGCTCTGTCATTATAGAGATATATGCCCCCTGTAATAATAAATAAATATAGCCCCCCAGTAGTGATAGTGATACATAGCTGCCCCCAGTAGTGATAATGAAACATAGCTGCCCCCAGTAGTGATAATGAAACATAGCTGCCCCCAGTAGTGATAATGATACATAGCTGCCCCAGTAGTAATAATGATACATAGCTGCCCCAGTAATAATGATAGCTGCCCCAGTAATGATACATAGCTGCCCCAGTAGTGATAGTGATACATAGCTGCCCCTGTAGTGATAATGACACATAGCTGCCCCCAGTAGTGATAATGAAACATAGCTGCCCCAGTAGTGATAATGAAACATAGCTGCCCCAGTAGTGATAGTGATACATAGCTGCCCCTGTAGTGATAATGACACATAGCTGCCCCTGTAGTGATAATGACACATAGCTGCCCCTGTAGTGATAATGATACATAGCTGCCCCAGTAGTGATAGTGATACATAGCTGCCCCTGTAGTGATAATGACACATAGCTGCCCCTGTAGTGATAATGATACATAGCTGCCCCTGTAGTGATAATGATACATAGCTGCCCCAGTAGTGATAATGATACATAGCTGCCCCTATAGTGATAATGATACATAGTTGCCCCAAGTAGTGATAATAATACATAGCTGCCCCTGTAGTGATAATGACACATAGCTGCCCCTGTAGTGATAATGATACATAGCTGCCCCAGTAGTGATAGTGATACATAGCTGCCCCTGTAGTGATAATGATACATAGCTGCCCCAGTAGTGATAATGATACATAGCTGCCCCAGTAGTGATAATGATACATAGCTGCCCCCAGTAGTGATAATAATACATAGCTGCCCCAGTAGTGGTAATAATACATAGCTGCCCCAGTAGTGGTAATAATACATAGCTGCCCCTGTAGTGATAATGATACATAGCTGCCCCCAGTAGTGATAGTGATACATAGCTGGCGCTGCAGTGCTAATGATACATAGCTGCCCCTGTAGTGATAATGACACATAGCTGCCCCTGTAGTGATAATGAAACATAGCTGCCCCAGTAGTGATAGTGATACATAGCTGCCCCAGTAGTGGTAATAATACATAGCTGCCCCTGTAGTGATAATGATACATAGCTGCCCCAGTAGTGATAATGATACATAGCTGCCCCTGTAGTGATAATAATACATAGCTGCCCCAGTAGTGATAATGATACATAGCTGCCCCCAGTAGTGATAATGATACATAGCTGCCCCAGTAGTGATAGTGATACCTGTCCCAGCCAGAGACTGCCTCCATCACCTGTCTCAGTCAGAGAGCGCCTCCATCAACTGTCCCAGCCGAGAGCGCCTCCATCAACTGTCCCAGCCAGAGAGCGCCTCCATCAACTGCCCCAGCCAGGGAGTGCCGCCATCAACTGTCCCAGCTGAGAGCACCTCCATCAACTGTCCCAGCCAGAACGCACCTCCCTCAACTGTCCCAGCCAGAGACTGCCTCCAGCAACTGTCCCAGCCGATAGCGCCTCCATCAACTGTCCCAGCCAGAACGCACCACCACCAACTGTCCCAGCCAGAGACTGCCCCATCACCTGTCCCAGCCAGAGACTGCCTCCATCACCTGTCCCAGTCAGAGAGCGCCTCCATCAACTGTCCCAGCCATGTGAGACTGCGCCTCACATGTATTCCGATTCGAGACAGGCTGGAAAACAGCGAGAAATCATTAAAGATGTCCGTGCGGATTATGAATTAAAAAATCGCCTTTATAAAGGCGGAAAACATTCTCAGAAAAGAGCTCAAACCTCAAAAATAAAAAATAATAAAAAAAAAATCACTTTCCAATATCCTAATTCAAGAATTAGGATATTGGAAATTGCCGGGAAATACAGTAATTCAAATTCTGAAAGCTATTCTCATTGGTCGGCAGAAACCGGCCAATCAGAATAGGAGCGACAGTGAACCATTAAAACCTATGGAGAACTATTGACCAATCAGAATCAAAGGCGGGACAGTTCAAAATACAGTAAAAATGCAGAAAAAGAGCTGATTGGCTGAGCTAGCGGGGGCTTGGCTATCCCGACCAATCAGAATAGGAGCAATAGGGACCCATTATAGCCTATGGAGAAGTTTGGACCAATCAAAATCAAGGGCGGGACAGTTCAAAATACAGTAAAAATGCAGAAAAGAGCTGATTGGCTGAGCTAGCGGGGGCTTGGCTATCCCAGCCAATCAGAGCGCGAGCTACTTCTCCCATTGTAGTCTATGGAGAGATCGGCGCAATGCAATCTCGGCTCTCAGCGCCGTGCGGCATGGAGTATGAATAAAAAAATCATTTTTATTAAGTGTAAATCATTATCAGATAAAGCGCTGAAACCTTCTCTAAAAATAAATCAGTTAAATCCCGAACAACGCGTTTGTCGCCGAGACCGGCGCTACATAAGGAATTGCAATAGAGAGAATTGCCGGGAAATACAGTAATTCAAATTGTTTGGGCTATTCTGATTGGTCGGCATAAACCAGCCAATCAGAATAGGAGTGACAGTGGCCCATTTTAACCTATGGAGGAGAATTGACCAATCAGAATAGGAGCGACAGGGACCCATTCTAACCTATGGAGAAATATTGACCAATCATATTCAAAGGCGGGACAGTTCAAAATACAGTAAAAAGTCAGAAAAGAGCTGATTGGTTGAAGCGGCGGGGGCTCGTCCAGCTTAGCCAATCAGAGCGCGAGCTACTATGGTAACGAGCACCGCAATGATAAGGCGGCGCTAGTCACGAGTATCCACACTCAGGGCGGATGTCGTCACCGGCATTCCGCGACTGAGGGCGGAAGTGATCAGACTGGGTGAGTTTGCGCCGTCCCTAGGGCGCCGGGCGCCGCGTCTGAATCGGCGCTCGTCATGAGCATCGGCACTCAGGGCAGATGTCATCATTGGCATTCCGAGAATAAGGGCGGAAGTGACTTAATCCGGAACTTGAGTGTGGTCATGTGACCGCTACCGCATTGGTAAGTGTCCGGTCCCGGGCTATTTAAGGCTGGCTCATGCATACAGGAGACGGTGGGCATACCATAGCCCTTCCTGCGGTACCTGGAGCCATATGCTCCATGGCCCATTTTGGATCCGTCTCCTGACTCCTCTTTTGGGGAGTACAAAAACATCTGTCTACAGGAACTATGTACCTGTTAGTTTATTTTTGGTGTATAGTTTAAACATTAGGGGTGGAGTTTAGAAACATTGTCTGAGCTCCACTATAATATATACGATATAAAGTAGTTGAGTGTGGGATGAATTCACCTATGTCCTCATCACTACTTGTTTAATTTTTCAGATTCTATATATCACTCTTTTTGGTCCCCTGAAGAGACCGTGGTGGGTCGAAACATGTTGGGACGTTACATGATGACTACATAAGGGTAAGATAGGGGTCTGTAGGGAGAGTCCTTGCATCCGTAAGGGGTCGCCCTTTTTGGGGCGAGTGCTTCGCTTTATTTCATTGGTGCAAACAATTGCCAGGGAAAGAACAGTGAGAGTGGATTTCTTACCTCTGTCTGGTAGCACCTATTGTTTTTTTGATATGTGTGTGACTACAAATAATTGACACATATATCTACCTTGGAGGTTTTTGAATAACTAGTCGCATAATATTTTAAAATTGTGTAGTAAAAGTTATATTTTATATTTCACACAATTATCATACGCACTCCATTTTTTTTTGGGCCTACCAAGATCCCTAATTGCTAACCCCCACCTGCTATCAGACACATCTGTCTCTCCCTACACTAGGGCACTCACATTTACTTATCTGTATATAGATGCACTGTCAGGGTGGCAGTTTCACCCAATTTTTATGTAAACCACCCCATATTTATGTAACTTGGCTGGATCATTATAAACTTAGTATTTCTTACCCTTTGTCTCACCCATACACCCAAATAGACTGTAAGCTGTCGCGAGCAGGGCCCTCACACCTTGTGCCTCGTCTATAAGTAACTTTTTAATGTGTAATATCTGTACTTATACCCTCTAAATTGTTCTGTGGAATATGTTGGTGCTATATAAATAAAGATTATTATTATTATTTTTATTATTATTACTACTACATAAGAATTCATTTTATTTAGTTGTTAGTAGTTATCTAAGACCCAGATCCACTCTGTAGTAAGTACATGGGGTTGTTTCACCCTGTGTTTCCACTGTAACTGGGGCTAAGACATTAGCCCCAGTAACAAGGAAATAAGTAAGAACATTTTTTTTAAAAAAAAGCCCCCAAAAGTCACATAGGCACAAAAGAAAATAATTAAAAACAAAACAAAACTGTAACAGCGTTTAGCCCCCACGTTTCTAAAACTGTATATCAACTATATATAAACATTCACTTTGGACAAGTGACATAATAAATTAATAAAAACAGACTTTTTTCCTTTTTTTAAGGAATTTCACTCATATTGTAAAAAAAATGTATTGTAAAAATTGCATAAAACAAAGCCAAACATGTCATGGACTAAAAGGCAAAAAAAAAAAAAAATTAGTATAATAACCTTCATGTACTATGGAAAAGGAAATGTGCCTGGTTAGGGGTAAGCGGCCCTGTCATGTACTGGTTAAGGTTGTTTAATAGTCAGCCCCTTCCACCTGTTTAGCACCAAGTTTAGTACCTTGAAGGATGTCTAGGGAGCGTAGGTAAGGCTGTTAGAGTTATGCCACCACCTAGGATTTGCTAACAGAGAGGTGTTGAGGTGTGCGCTGACGATTTGAATGCAAGATGATGCCTGCTCCCTGTGCTGGAACATTCATATATGGCAAACACTGGCTGAGTGTTCCCGGGAAAGCTGGTCCTTTTATGTTTGGATGTCCATCGTTGTTTACTCTGCCCCAGTTCCGTTTCAGGGATTGGTTGGAGTATCGAGAGAGCTGGAACTCCGGCCCTATGTGAGTGGAGGCTTACATGACCTGAGCCAATGGGGAGCAAAAACATCACTTGTGGGCAGGTCTTCATTGGGCCAGAGTTCCAGTGCATGAGAGTGGTGGCATTTGGTGCGGAGGACTTGAAGGGAACGGTCCCTCCCTCCCACCCTTTATTTTTGTAATGTCTGTTTTGACTAAATGTTGTGTTTGTTCATCTGTATTATTCAAGCAGTCTTTGAGGGGTGGTACATGTCATGGTGGTTGGTTGCAGGTCGGGGGTCCTTGGGGTTGGTGGTTAAATTGGTAGGGGGGCTTCATCATGGAGATGGCCCCTTGTGTTTGAGATTTCAGATTGATCTGGCAAAGGTGGTGGGCTTGTACAGGGGGAGAGGTTCCCTGTGAGCTGGTTTATAGTTAATTAGCCATTATTTGGTTCTGGTGCCTCCGAGCTGGTGATTTTACAGCTGGGGTTAAAGTGGCTATGTTATTATTGCTATTAATCTCCGTAATCGACCACCAGATTTTTGTAGTTCCATGGACTCCTCCACTTGGCATGGTTGCTTAATTATAAGGATGTATTTATTACATAAAATTGCTAATTTATATTATTTGTTTGTTAACAAACTGGTTGCTGTGACAGTTAAAATCCAAGCAGCGAGTATGTGTTGTTATTGGGTTGAAATAAATAAAGATGGAGTAGGAGGGTGGATGTCACGGTTACTTTTGGTGTGTAAAGGGGGTATGAAGGTAGTCGTCTTTGGGAGTGATTCCATGTTACTAGGGACATCATATTCATCATTGATGAATATGATGTCATCAATGATGGACAGAGGGGGTGGGCACACACTGGAGCTCTGGCAGCGCTGGAACAGTGGTGATCAGGAAGGTACATATGGATTCATTTTCTATTTTAGCACAGTGGTAGGGAGGTTTATAGAAGTCTTGAAAAACTCCTTTAAACTATAGCTCTGTTATAAAATAATAGTCTTATGTAATGAAATAAGATATAGTTGCAATATAGGATTGTATCTGTAAGAGTATGTCTTTCTTTATATCTGGTATTTAGTTTTTTATCTGTTTTCTTTCCTTAAATGGTTATCCTGTCACATAATGATAGTGTTTTTTTCTCTACCTGTGTAAGGGCTTGTCCCCACGACAAGGGTTTTCAGTCAGCTTTACAGACGGTTTTCGTATTTGAATACTCTCTGTACACCGACTGTCAACCTTTTACATTGATTTAAATAGAAAATCCATGCAGCAGTTCACACTGCATGGATTTTCCGCTGGACATTTTTTGTCACCGCCGGTGTTCCTAAAAACTTAGAACATATTCATTCTTCCAGCCAGTTTTCGGGCAGGACATGAACATGTAGGTGTGAAGAGAGACAACTTGAATTGGCAAACCATGAACAAAAGCTATCCCCTTACGTGCCAAAAAAAGGCAAAATACTGGTCGCAAAATCCGACTGGTATTTTGTCTTTGCTGTGGGAATGCACTCTGATAGTTGGCAAGCATCTAATGCAGTTTATTAGTGATTTTTATGTATTTTTTTTTTTTTTACAAGGGTGGTATTTCTTCTCAATCACACATTTTTGCCTTGTTTTGTTCAAGATCTTTGTTTTCTCTTTCTTATAGGATACATTCCTGTCGTGTTTTGTTTCCAGGATTTTACTTTACTATAAAGAAACCAGAAAAAAACATTTAGTATACTGCATTTTTTTTGAAATTCTGCAAATTCTATATGAACAGAGGATTTAAACCATTTATATCACTGCAAATTATAATCCCTGTTAAAACATAACTTTTACTAGATTATCTAAAATTGTACAATCTAAACCCCTATAAATTACCACTACATACCTAGATGATACAGCATACTGTGTACTATCCGTCAGTGGAGTAATCGCCCCGATAAAGGACGGCTCCGCTTTTGTGACAGATAATATCACTATATACGTGTATAAACACCTTAAATCCCAGCTATCCCGACGCGTTTCCCCCGTGCAGTTTTAGGGTTCATCAGGGGATTCAAAAAACTCTCGCTGTGGAAAAAGAGTACGCTATATACAACGCATATACAACCTGTCTTAAATACATATATTTCCTATACAAATTCAATAGGGAGACTGATACTAGCTTAGAAGCTGTCAGGTATAAGTATGATACTCCCCGCAGCTCCTTTTGTATGCGGGCACCCAGGATAAGAGGGATACAGAGCAAATCACCCTCTGCTTCCCTTAAATGCCTCTAAGGGGCCCCTCAAATGTATAACGAACAAGCCCTAATGTTTCCAAATTGGTATATTCTATTTTTAACCAAATTGCCGGGTTCTTTTGAAGGTTGATTTACCGGCGTTTCCGGGATTTTTGGACTGCGCATTTTCCGAAGAGAAAAGAAAGTCATTTCCGATTAATACTCCCGGGAATAATACTGCGCATGTCTGAGAACCAGCCGCCCATGCGGCGCCCGGCGTTCTAACCGCTTCACTGCGCCGGTCTGAAAAGAAGATACAGGTCACTTCCGGGTAGTGCTGCCGGGATCGTAACCATACATATTAAAGGCACAGCTCAACATCTACACTGGAGCTCAAAATACGTGCCTGGCTGAAGACTCGCTATTATTATTTTTATTATTATTAACATTTATTTTAAATCGCCATTTATTCCATGTCGCGGTACAGGGGAGGGGGGGGGCCCACATACATGATAGGTCAAGTGATTACAATAATGAAATGAATGACGATAACTGGTACAGAGGGAGAGAGGACCCTGTCCGCAAAGGCTTTACAATCTACAAGGAGGAGGGAAAGAGACAGGAGGAGAGGGCAGACATGTTTGTGGGATAGTAACAGTGGCAGCAGGGTTATTGTAGGTTAAGGCAATCCTGAAGAAATGGGTTTTTCAGTTGTTTTTTGAAGCTGGTGAGAAGTGGCAGAGAGTCTGATGTGTTGGGCAGTGCATTCCAGAGTGTGGGGAAGCGCAGAGAAGTCTTGGAGACGGTTATGTGAGGAGCGATAAGAGGAGACAGACAAAAGGTCCTGTGAGAGCGGAAAATTGCGTGAGGGAGAATTGATGAGATTTGGGCAGAGATGTATGGAGGGGAGGGGTTTTAGGGAGAGCCTTGTAGGTCATGGTTAGCCACCTTGAAATGAATTCGCTGAGCTTTTGTAGCCAGTAAAGGGATTTGACAGAGGGGAGAGGCAGAGGAGTAGCGAGGAGAGAGGTGGATAAACGGCAGCAGAGTTAAGGATGGTTTGGAGGGGAGCGAGAGTGCTAGATGGGAGGCCACCAGAGAAGGATGTTGCAGTATCAAGGGGGAGTTAAACAAGGGCATGAACAAGCATTTTTGTGGTGTCAAAGTGAGGAATGAACGGAATGCGAGAGATATTTTTCCGGGTGGAACGGCAGGCAGAGGTGAGGGTTTGGATGTGTGGTTTGAAGGATAGAGCGGAGTCGAGGATTACCCCAATGCAGCGATTTGCGGAACAGGCGAGAGTGTGCAGCCCCTTGACAGTGATAGAAAGACAGGTGAGGGTTGGGTGGGGACGGCGGGGAAAGATTGGGTGAAATTTCTGTTTTCTCCACATTTAGTTTTAGGAGACGGGAGGAGAAAAGGAGGAAATGGACGATAACAGTCTGGGATCCTGGAAGAAGAGAGGTTTACATCTGGGCCGAGATATAAGCTGGGTGCCATCAGCATACAAAGGTGGAAATAATGCCATGTGAAGCTATGAGTGACCCAGACCAAGGGTGTAGATAGAAAAGAGTAAAGGACCCAGGGCTGGGCCCCTGGGGGACACCAACAAAGAGAGGCGGGGGAGGGGTGGAGCGAGAATGAGAGACGCTGAATGTCCGATCAAAGGTACGAGGAGATCCAGGAAAGAGCCCAAATCCTGATGCCGAGGGAGGAGAGGATTTGTAGCAGGGGTGGAAAAGGTCGGGCAGTTCAAAGGCAGAGGACAATTCTAGAAGAGAAGACAGAGTACTGGCGTGAGGCTTTGGCAGTTGCTAGGTTTATTGGTTTACTTTGGTTAGGGTTTGGGTTTCGGTAGAGTGGTTGGGTCGGAAACCAGATTGTAGTGGGTCAAGAAGAGTTGGGGAGAGGGGGGAGACAGCTGAAGATAACGTGCTGCTCAGGAGTTTGGAGGGAAAAGGGAGCAGTGAGATGGGCGATAGTTGGACAGAAGGAGGGATCAAGGGATGGTTTTTTTAAGGATGGGAGTGACAGTACATGTTTAAAAGGGAAGGGAAATGCCAGATGTGAGCGATAAGTTGAAAAGATGGGTGAGGGCTGGGATGAAAGTAGCACTAAGTCTGGGATAAGGTGTGATGGCAGTGGGTCAAGGTTTCAGGTGGTGAGGTTGGAATTTTGGACAGTTTAAGAGGAAAGATCATCAGTGTAAGAGTGGGAAAACAAGTTAAGGGGGAAGAGCATTGTGCAAGATATAGAGGAAGGCGCTGGGGACTGGGGGCTGAAGCTTTCTCTGATTTAAAGGGTTTAAACTTGTTAGGAAGTGAATCGGCAAAGTCGTCTGCTGAAAGGAGAGAGGGGGGAGGAGGTGCTGGCGGGGGGGGAGGAAGAGTTAAAGGTGTTGAAAAGTTGCCTGAGGTTATGAGACAGAGAGGATATGAGAAATTTGGGGAAGTAATCCTGTTTGGCTAGGGTGAGTGCAGATTTTAAAAGTAATGTAGTGATTGTTTGTATGAGGCAAGGGCGTTGTGGAGGGAGTTTACTTCCAGCGGCGTTCTGGGCTTCTGGAAGCTCGCCTCAGCTGTTTCGGGGAGTGTGTGTGGCAGGGGGGTCGGTTGATTTTGCGGGTTCTGTTGTGTGTTGAGGGGAGCGACTGAGTCAAGGATGGTGGTGATTTGTGGGTTGTAGAAAGTGGTGGCTGCGTCTGGGTCACTAAATGAGGATATGGTAGAAAGAGGTGTAAGAGAATCAGAGAGAGTTGTGAGGGTTGAGGTTTGTAAGTTCCTGCGGGGTGCACTAGATGTTGGGACAGGAGGAGTGGGGGTGTGGGTGGTGAGAAAGGTGAGCAGATTTGGTCAGATAAGGGGTTGGGGAGTTTGAGAAGTCAGATAGAGGCAGAGGCGGGTGAAGATGAGGTCCAGTTTTGTGCCATCTTTGTGAGTGGCCCAAGGTCCACTGGGGGAATCAAAGGAGAACAGAGTGCAAGGATTTGTTAGAAGCAGAGCGGGGATGTCAATTTGGTGTCATACGGTAGCACAGAGTATCTCTCTCACCACCCGTAAAGCTCACATTTATATAGATACAAGTTGTTATACGGGACGACTCACTATTGAGTTCTCATTATTTCCCAAGATGCAATTACTAATACGAACGTCATGCATAGGATTAATAGGCTTAAATACAGGCCAAAAAATTTCGTTTACAACGTTCACTGCCGTCAGCGACTTAAATTAGCAGACCTGTTAGGTAATCATGAATATAAAGAAAAAATTATAAGATGGTGCTGATACATATCCGATGGTCAGTCGAACATCTATATGTCCGCTGTGAAGTGCGAAAAACAGAGCAGATGAACAGCCCTAAGCAGTCTAATTCAATATAAGCAGACCCAAATTGCAAAGAGTCGTTAAGCTCCTTTGATAACAGAATCCATACGATAAATCATTTGCCTCTTTACAGTTGAATTCTCTATCCCATTCTCCTCCTCTATGGGATGGTCGCACGACCTCTAAAAGAAACCAAGATTCCCATTCACCATTATGATGTATTCACCACACATGTCGGGCTACGGAGTGTCTCTCTATGTTCGTATATCCCCCAGATGTTCTCCCACCCTCTCCTTGAAAGGTTTCTCCTGTTTTTCGCAATTATAATTAAGTGGCAAGCATAATACACATGTAAAATACTCCATCTGTCCCTGCAGTGGCACAATCACGAGTAAAAATTGTTTCCAATTAGAGGCACTTTGAAGGATTTAGTTTGTATTATGTATGGGGGCAGGCTACACATCTCTGCCACATTTAAACATAACCGAATCGACTCCTTTCAAAAGGCCAGCGGCCTTGATGGTATTGATTTTTAGTACTATGGTATCATCCTATCCTTATGGATCTACCCCTCCATAATTTTATCACAGGGGTTTTGAGGAAGGTATCCTTTTAGGTCCTTATCCACTTTAAAATCCCAGTATTTTTTAAGGATATAACACACTTCCAAATTGCTGTCATCAAGGTTGCAACTAACGTGCCTTAGTGTTGTCTATTATTTTCTTGATTTTGACCCTGTAACAATTGTCCCTATTTTGTTTTGTGCATGCCTGAAAGCTGATTCAAGACTCTTGAGGGATATCCTCAGATATGATGAAATCTCCTCTCAAAATACCTGAAGGTCTCCTAAAAGTCCACATCTGCTGGGAGCAATTTCTCTTAACTACTCAGAAATTGGTACCCCTTCGGTATCCATCTCCTACAGGGACAAATGGATGGTAACTTTCCAGGTGTAACAGGCTGTTAGTTCTGTAGTTTTCCCTTACATACTTTATGGAATATTACCATTTGAATCTTAATTAGGAGACATTCCAAGAAGGCAGAGCATCTTTCCTGCTTTTCAAATGTGAAAAGCATACCGATTTTTATTTTTGTTTAAGTTTGCAACAAACTCCTCAAAGTGAAATACCGTTGCACCTTCCATATGATTGATGATTCATCAATGTAACTCCCCGGCCAAAATAAAATCTGGGGGGGCCATTGATCATCTCCCTGTTGGGGATACAAGGTTGCCTCCCACGCAGCCCAGAACAGATTGCATATTGGGAGCACAAGGCTCCCCATTCGTGGCCACTGACTGGTGGAAGTCTTGTTGCAAAGACAAAATAATTATGTCCTTAGCACAAAGTCAAGCTAATTTGATGACAAAAGCGCATGACCTGATATTCTATACTTCTTGTTGACAAAAAATATTCTACTGCCCATACCATTTCATGTGGGAGATACTATATAAGCTTTCTACATCTATAGAGCCCCAATAGTACTTCTTGAGCAAACTGTAATCCCCGCAACTCTACGCAGAAGATCCGTAAGTGTCTCTTATGTAAGATGGCATGTGGGTTACAAATCCTGCAAGATGTTATCTATATAGATCCCCACATTTTGCGTTATGAAAATCTACACCCGCAGACTATTGGTCTGCCATTTAGGTGGGGTATAACCCTTATTGAGTCTTAGGCTCGATAAATGTAGTAATTGGGGATTAAGGGCATCAGAATTTATAATTCTGTGTTTTGATATCAGGCCGTGTCTCTAGCCCTCACAGGTATCCTTTCTAATTCCCATAATAAGTTGTTGTTAGGTCTGAAGGTAAAATATCATAATGCCTTTTTGTCCTTGAGAAGATCGTAACACATTTTGTTTGTACCAATATCATGATTAATATAACATATTTCCCCCCTATACGAGGGATTTAATGAATGAGATTAGACTATCCCTTGATTTTTTTTTTTATAGTTCCATGCAGACAATGCTTCTATTTCATCTCTACTGAGATTATTATGGAATGGTAACCTCTGTTAAGCCCAGATCCCGGAGTTTCTGTTGAGACATTTGCAAAAATAGATCAATTTCACGTTGTCCAATGATTCGGGGCATTCCCTAATTTAATTTCAATTTATTGTCCCTCTCTCATTTCTTCCTCCTCCATAAGGACACCAAGTACGTATAACCCTACTAGTTCTGTGCGTTGACACCCAATTGGCTGGCATTCAATATCATCTTGATTTTAAAATTTATGCCACTTAGCTTACGCACAAATAAAAAAATCTTTATTCCAATGAAAAGATCACTAAACTTGGTGTTGTGGCAGCAAAAGTCAGGCCCCTCTGAAAAACAAAAAAATAAAAAAAAAAAAAAAATAGAAAAAGAATCTGTAGTCTTTTGACTCAGTGCCTGTCTGTGAGGTTTATTATCTGATTGAGCCTATATCATGTTTCCTGATGTCACAGGCAGACCGGCCTCTCCAACCATCTAAAAAAGGGTGTATTGAAGTTTGCCAAGGATGATGAGGCATAATAATACCATATGTACTCCCTTTCATCCGGATTCTGCGAGTGGAACCCATTTTCTAGTTCTCGTCCTCTCTTATTCTTCCCCTAGATCGTGCAGTTGTTTGTAATTAGTAGCTTAAGATTCTGCGTCAGATGACATTACTTCTCTAGGGGTAATAGGATTAGATTTCAGAAATTAATTATGCCTCCCAACCGTAAATTCATGAAGTCCCTTAGATATTGTTGCTTTCCGTGCTCTTCAGTCCTGTCATGATAAATTTTTTCTAGAGAGTTTTGTAAGCTTTGTTCTCCTCCAAAAAGTCAGAGTCCCCACTAAATTTTTGATGCTTGTTCTATCAATTTGAGTTTAGAGTGTGAAGTTGCTTTCTAGTTTTTAATTTCCCTCACTTAATACGATTTTCAAATCACAGAGCTATCTATGTTTCTGTTTCCCGACTCCGCCAGCAGGGATTCAGACTGTGATGCTATCTGGCAGAGGTGTTATGAGATTCTAAGTCCACTATATTAATACGTGAATCAATATAATGTCTCCAATTTTGAGATTCTTCACACCAAGATTTAATATTGGCTCGGTAAGCTGTATATAAGTTTGTTTTGAATAGCCATCTTATATCTGTAAGGGTCACTCTGATCGACTCCACCTCACTATCTGAAACACCGCTCTTGCCTCAGTTTCGCCATTTCGCTTTCCACAGGCCACTTAAAATACTGGTCCATAATATTAGAAATTCTGCAAATTCTAAATAACAAGGAGTTTAAACATTTATATCACTGCAAATTAAAGTCCCGTTTAATAACATAACTTTACTAGATTATCTAAAGATTTACAAACTAAACCCCATATACATTACCACACATTACCGTAATGATGACAGCATACTTGTGGTACTATCCGTCAGTGGAGTAGATCCGCGTCCCATAAAGGACGGCTCCGCTTTTGTGGACAGATAATATCACTATAGACGTGTGAAAGACGCTTAAATATCCCAGCTAGTCCCGACGTCGTTTCCCCGTGCAAGTTTTAGGTTCATTCAGTGACTTCAAAAAACCACCTTGTGGAAAAAAGAGTACGCTATATGACAACCGCATATACAACCTGTCTTAAATACAAATATTCCTATTCAAATTCAATAGGAGAACTGATATCTTTAGCGTTAGAAAGCAGTCAGGAATAAGTATATACTCCCCGCAGACTTCCTTTGGTATCTTGGCACCAAAATAAGAGGGATACAGTACAAATCATCTCTGCATCCCTTAAATTCCTCAATGGCCCCATCAAATTGTAAAACGAACAAGCCCCTAATGTTTCCAAACTGTTATTATTCTTCTTTATACCTATTGCCGGGTTCTTTTGAAGGTTGATTTAACCTGCTCCGAAATTGGACGCGCATTGTCCTGAAGAGAATAGCTGTCATTTCCGATTAATACTGCCGAATAATAAGCCATCTGAGAACCCGCCCAACCAGCGGCGCCCGAGACTTCTAAACGGCTTCACGTGCGCATGTCCTGAAAAAATACATGTCATCTATCCGGGTAGTCTGCCGGATCGAAACCATACATATTAAAGCACAGCTCAACCCTACCTGAGCTCAAAAATACGTGCCTGAGCTGATAACTCGCTAACTACGGTGAGCACAAATCTCGGTCACCCCACCCCGTAAACTCACATTATACTAGATAGCAAAGTGTTATGACGACGTCAGGCACCTTAGTTCTCAAAATTTTCCCAAACAATTACTACACAACGACATGCATAATTAATAGGGCGTAAATACAGGGCGCAAAAATTTCGGGTTAAAACGATCACTATTCATTCAGCAACTTAAATTATCAACTGAAGTAAATCATGAATATGAATGTGATAAAATTTATAATATGGTCTGATACATATCCATAATGTCAGGTTCTGAGGAACATCATAGGGTCCTGCTGTGTATAGTAGCGAACATGACATGAGCATAGTGAACAGGCCCAAAGCGAGTCATTCAATAAGAGCACCAAATTGCAAAGATTCGTGAGCCCTTTTGATGAACTGAATCTACGATAAATCCATTTGGCCTCTTTACATAAATTCCTATCCGATTCTCGACTCCTCTGAGGGAGTGGTCTCACGACCATCTTGAAAGATGAGAAAACGCAGTAGATTCCATTCACCAGTATGATGTCCCACACATGTCGGCTAGTCGGTGGGATAGACGGATTGACGAATTCTAGTAGAAGAAGCCCAATGATTTCTAGTCGTATGGATTCTGTTCATACCAAAGGGGCCCTCAACAATCTTGCAATTTTGCTGCTTTAATTGAATTGACTCTGCTTTTGGTCCTGTTTCACATCTGCTCTGTCCTTGTTCGCGACATCTCCACAGAGGACCACTATTACTGTACAGACCTGACCATCGGATATGTATTCAGCACCAATTAAGATCTTTTTCATTATATTCACTGATTACCTACAGTCTATAATTAATCAGCTGAGACAGTGAACGTTGTACCCCGAAATTTTTTGGCCCTGTATTTAAGCCCCTATTAACCTTTCATAGTTCGCTTGTGATACGTAAGTGCTTTGGAAATTTTGAGAACTAAGGTGTCAGACTTCCCGTCATAACAACTTGCCTAATCTATATAAATGTGAGTTTACGGTGTGACTGATTTAATCTGGCCTAGCCCGGTTGTACGTCTTCAGCCAGCACGGAATTTGAGCTCCGTGTAGAGGTTGAGCTGGCCTTTAATAGTATTACGAACCCGGCAGCAATACCCGAATGCATGTACTTCTTTCAGACATCGCAGTGTAAGCTTTTAGAACGCCGTCCCTGCATGGTCCTGGCTGTTCTCAGACATGCGCAGTATTATTCCCGGCAGTATTAACCGGAAATGACATGCTTTTCTCTTCCGGACATGCGCAGTCCAATATCCGGAACGCCAGGTAAATCAACTTTCAAAAGAACCCGGCAATAGGTATAAAGTAGAATATACCAATTTGGAAACATTAGGGGCTTGTTTGTTATACATTTGAGGGGCCATTAGAGGCATTTAAGGGAAGCAGAGATGATTTGCTCTGTATCCCTCTTATCCTGGGTGCCAGCATACCAAAGGAGCTGCGGGGAGCATCATACTTATACCTGACAGCTTCTAAGCTAAGTATCAGTCTCCCTATTGAACTTGTATAGGAAATATAGATATTTAAGACAGGTTGTATATGCGTTGTATATAGCGTACTCTTTTTCCACAGCGAGAGTTTTTTGAATCCCCTGATGAACCCTAAAACTGTACGGGGGAAACGCGTCGGGATAGCTGGGATTTAAGGTGTTTATACACGTATATAGTGATATTATCTGTCACAAAAGCGGAGCCGTCCTTTATCGGGGCGATTACTCCACTGACGGATAGTACACAGTATGCTGTATCATCTAGGTATATACTGCATTTTTTTAAAACACCAAAAAGCACTAAAAAAAAAAAAAAAAAAAAAAAAAGGCTCAAAAAATGAACTACTTGTAGTGCATTTCATAACCACCCTATTAACCTATAGCAGACATTTGGATTTTGCACTTTCTTAAACAAAATGCAGCAAAGTTCTGTGAAAACACAGTAAAAACCATAGGATGACCCTCAGTCCTTGAATTACAGTTGAAACCAGAAGTTTACATACACTATATAAAAAGACACATATGCATGTTTTTCTCACTTTCTGACATGAAATCAGAATAAACCTCCAAATACCTGTGTGTGAACAATGGGCAGCATGTATGAATTCTGGCGCTGATAGACCAGTTCTAAATTGCTTTAAGGTAGTATACACTGCACCAGGATGTATGAACATGTTCTTCTGCAGGTCATACATGCAGGCGCAGTCTAATGCCAATACAACAACTCAGGCTCAGACAGACCACCTTTACCCTGGTCTGGCTGTTCTAACTGTTCTGCGTTAAAGTTTTGGCATCAGAGAATCATAAATGTATCTACTTCTACTAATGTGGTGCGACACGCCCCCATTGTTTTTGGCGCCAAAGTTTGGAGTACGCTTGTTCATACATCTATAGAACTGGTCTACTACAGCTTTTTGAGGCCAGAGTTCTGGCGCAGCCCCATTCATGCATGTCACCCAATGTCTTAACACCTTAATGGTGTATTACCACAAAGGCATTTCATGCCTGGTATGTCTTGCTTCAGCTTTCAGTGTGTTTAAAAGGGGCGTATGATTTATTTGAACTGCATATCTTGTGACCCAGCAGGCTGACATCATCATGCCATTCCCCACAGTGTGCTCACTCTAAACAAACAAAGGTCTGTTTATTTAACCTCTTCCTGACAGATGTTTAGAATAATATGGCTCTAAATGTTTTTCCTCCTTGCCTTTTGAAAGGCATAACTTTATTTTTCCACCTACATAGACATATGAGGGATTTTATTTTGCAAGACAAGGTGTACTTTCCAATGTTGTTATTCATATAACCATAGAATATACTGCGGAACGGCAAAAAAATTCTAAGTGGGGCAAAATGTGAAAAAAGTACTTGCGCCATGTTTGTGAGAGTTTTTTTTATGGCGTTCATTGTTCGGTAAAAATGATGTTTTATCTGTACTCTACAGGTTGATACGCATCTGCCAATACCAAACATGTATGGTGTGCCTTATATTATGGTACCTTAAAAAAATTCCACACATTTTGAAATTTGCGCCGCGGCACAGTTTTTCATTCATTTAGATGCTGCAGCCATCTTTGCCGTGGTGTCTAAGAGGTGAAACAGCGTGGGCGGGCAGCCACCCCCGGGTGTTAGCTGAAATTAGCTGCTAACACCCGCCGGCTGTGCCAACGGTGGTACAGGATACGCCAGGGAGTGGAGTGGGTCCCGGTATTCACCAGAGCCCTCCGCAAAGCGGGATGGATTTGCCGTGACAGGATTCCACCAGGTTGCTACCCCTGACGTGACTTGCTTGCGGAGGCAGCCGAGGTGCAACGAGGTACAAGACTTAAGGCAAACTCGTAGTCGGGGACAGGCAGGAAGGTCAAGACAGGCGCTGAAGGTTCGTGGTCGATAAACGGAAACAGACGGTACAGTACACTGAAACATGGACAAGGCTTCTAGGAATGCTTTCTCAATAGGCTAGGCGCACTAAAGATCCGGCAGGGAATAAAGGGAGTTGACAGGAATGTATAGGGACAGCGGACCGCAATTAACCAGAGGCAGAGGAGCACGGAGGTAAGTTCTGAGTTCCAGCAGCAGACTCGCGAGTGCGCCCCTGGCCCGATATGCGGGTCGCGGCGGCACTCGCCAGCGCAACAGGGGAACGGGTACGGCTACAGCTTGGAGTGAAAACCGCAGGAGCACCTGTGACAGTACCCCCCCTCTTTGGCCTCCCTTCTGGTCTGAAGGAACTCCAGAAGAAGCTTACAGTCCACAATGTTGTCCTCCGGCTCCCAAGCTCTTTCTTATGGCCTGAACCCCTTTCAGTCAATAAGGAAGTATCGCTTTCCCCTGATCGTCATCATGACCAGGATCTCCTTTACGGCAAAGACATCAGAGGAGTCAGTCTTGGGCGAACGAGGTGCGACCTTCCAGGAGAATCGATTCAGGATACATGGTTTAATCAGAAAGACGTGGAAGGAGTTCGGGATCCGCATCGCAGGCAGCAGCCGGAGCTTGTAGGCCACAGGATTTATCTTCTTCAAAACCTCAAAAGGACTGAGGAACCAGGGACCCAGCTTGTAGCTGTGGATCTTCATTCAGTCATACTTAGATGACAGTCAAACTTTATCACCAGGAGCAATTATGGAGGAGGTCTCCTATTCTTGTCTGTTCGGAACTTCATCTGGGTGGAGGCCCGTTGCAGAGATTGCAGAGTGTCATTTCAGATGGCCTTCAGGTCACGAGCCAAAGCATCCACTGCAGGAATGTCAGAAGCAGAAGACAGTGGGAGGGGAGGTCAGGGATGTAGTCCGTACATCACAAAAATGGCGAGGCACCAGCTGAATCTGAGCCCAGGGAATTATAGGAAAATTCTGCCCAAGGCAACAAGCTGGACCAGTCGTCCGGTTGAGCTGAAACAAGATGGCGAAGGTAATTGCCCAAGATCTGGTTGACTCTCTCCACCTGCCCATTAGTCTGTGGATGGTAGGCTGAAGAAAAGTCTAGATTCACCTTTAACTGAGAACAGAGGGTCCATCAGAATCTAGACACAAATTGAACTCCACAATCCGAAACAATATGTAGGGGAAGACCATGCAACTGGAATATGTGCTGAAAGAAGAGACTTGCAAGGCGTGGAGCAGAAGGCAAACCAGGCAGAGGAACGAAGTGCGACATTTTTGAAAAATGGTCCGTGATGACCCAAATGACCATATTGCCGGTAGAAGAAGGAAAATCCATAATAAAATACCTGGCAATATGGGACCACTGGCGATCCGGAATGGGCAACGGTTGAAGCAGAGCTGCTAGCTTGAGGTGGGACGTCTTGTTGCGGGTGTTAGTAGGGCAAGATTTGTCAAAGTCTTTGATGTCCTTGACAAGATCAGGCCACCAGTAGTAGCGAGCGAGTAGCTGACTCGTCTTCCATACCCCAGGGTGGTCGGCTACCAGAGAGCAGTGACCCCACTTTAGAATTTTACAACAAAGCGCAGGGCACACATAGGTCTTGCCTGGAGGTACATCCCAGAGATCCACAGGGAATGCAGAAATCATGCATTCTGGAGGTATAATATGACAAGGAGCCGATTCTACACCCACCATGTCGGAGGCACGTGACAGAGCGTCAGCCTTAATGTTCTTCTCAGTTGGGCAGTAATGAATCACAATGTTGAATCGGGAGAAAAAGAGGGACCACCGGGCTTGTCGAGGGTTAAGGTGCTGTCTGGAGGTACGAGAGGTTCTTATGGTCAGTGTATATAGTGACTGGATGATGAGCCTCCTCCAGAATATGGCGCCACTCTTCCAGAGCTAGTTTAATGGCCAGCAGTTCACGATCCCCGATCGTGTAGTTCTTCTCAGCAGGGGAAAAGGATTTGGAGAAGAACCCGCATGTGGTGGTGTTGCCTTTTGGCTCTCATTGGGGCAGGACTGCCCCGGCGCCCAAAGAAAAAGCATCGACCTCTAGGAAAAAAAGTTTCTCAATGTCAGGTCGAGACAGGATAGGAGCTGAGGCAAATGTTGACTTCAACCGGGAGAACGCGTCTTCGGCCACCTGTGGCCACTGCTTTGGAATGCCATTCTTTTTAGTAAAAGCCACAATAGGAGCTACCACCCTGGAGAAGTGTGGATTAAACTGGTGATAGTAATTGGTGAACCCTAAGAAGCGCTGTATGGCCCAAAGACCAACGGGACGCGGCCACTGCAAGATGGCGGACAACTTGACTGGGTTCATTTGAAGCCCCTTGTCAGACATGATGTAACTGAGGAAGGGCCGGCTGGTTTGATGGAAATGACACTTCGCCAGCTTGGCGTAGAGACAGTTCTCTCGAAGACGTCTAAGTACTTGGCGCACATGGAAATGAAAAGACCAAAATATCATCCAGGTACACAATAACGCAGGAGTACAGGAGATCCCGGAACATTTTGTTAACGAACTCCTGTAAGACTGCTGAAGCATTGCACAGGCCGAAGGATATAACTAAATACTTGAAATGCCCATCACGGGTGTTAAACGCCGTCTTCCCTTCATCCCCCTTCCGGATACGACTAAGATTGTAGGCTCCTCACAAGTCTAGCATGGAAAAAATCCTGGCTTCACGAAGCCGGTCGAAGAGTTCTGTGATTAGCGGCAACGGGTAGCTTTTTTTACGGTTATTTTACTGAGCCCACGGTAATTGATACAGGGACATAGCGAGCTGTCCTTTTTCTTTACAAAGAAGAAACCGGCTCCAGCTGGAGAGGAGGACATGCGGATGAAGCCTTTCTTGAGGTTCTCCTGTATGTAGGCAGACATGGCCTCGGTCTCAGGTACTGACAACGGATAGACCCTGCCTGGGGAGGACTCGTACTGGGCAACCGGCTGATGGGGCAATCATACGGGCGATGAGTAGGAAGGGTCTCCATCTGCTTTTCGAAAAACACATCTGCATAGTCCTGATATTCCGCCGGCAGACCCGGCAAAGGTTTTAAGGGCATCTGTGAAGAAGTGGGGGGCACCGGGCGGGGTGCTATAAGACAATGGGACTGGCAGTCTTGTCCCCAACGTGTTATTTCGCCTGTTTTCCAGTTCAGCATAGGGGCGTGGCATTGAAGCCATGGCAGCCCAAAGAGAATTGCTGAAGAGGAGCGGGGAAGTACATAGAAAGTGATATTCTCCCTGTGTAACGCCCCCACGTGAAGACAAAACAGGTTCCATGCGATATTAGATGCAGTCGCTCAGGAGTTCCCCGCTCCCAGAGTAGATGACTAGTGGCGTCTCGAGGCAGATCACCGGGAGGCGAACGTAGTTATCAGGGACGTGTCCATGAAATTCCAAGCTGACCTGAAATACCGAAAGACAGGGACTTGGACTTGCGCCCCGGGAAACCCCCAGCCCACTTTTCTGCAGGGACATAGTCAATAAGGAGGGGAAATTTTGTTCCCCCACCGGGAACGCCCTTCTAACGGCCCATTGTGGTTTTTTTCCTGGATGTTGTGGCCAGTCCCCCCGGCGAAAGTGCTCTGGACTAGAAACAATATAACATGGGGTTTCTCCTCCCCCCGGGCCCGCGATCATTCCTGCTGAGTCAGGGGGGCCCTCAAAAAAAAAAAAAACCCCCTTCCATAGGTTCCTCACCGGATTTTGGGGGAGACGACAGGGGGGGCCCTTTAAAAACATCGTACCCAAAAAGACGGGGCAAAAGGGCAAAAAACGGAGGGGCTCGCGTTCTTGAGGGATTTCCCTCCATCGATGGGGGTTGCCCCAAAGGGGATAGGCCACGCAGGGGGGAAGGGAAAATGTCCCATGGGGGCCAGCACTCCTTCCCTCCGACGGGAAAACCCCCTTCTTAAACGGGGCCCACCAGGGCACGTTTTTTTCATAAAAGTTTTAAACCCAAGGGTTTTTGGGAATTGCCCCCGCTTTAGTCCCCAAATTTGGAGAAACCCCTTATGCAAGTTCGGGAAACCCGCTTTTCCTGCATTCGAGGCCCTTCAGGGCCTAAAAAAGATTTTTGGGGGGAAATTCCGCCGGGGAAAGGCCTGAAGGTTAAACATCACGGGGTCCCTTTCTACCCCCAGAGAGGTGTGGGGCCAAAGCCAAGGCTTTCCCCATAAAAAGGGTTTGACCACGAATTTCCAAACCTTTGGGAAACCCTTTCATTTGGAAACGTTTTGGCAAACATTTCCCCACGTGCATAGAGTTTTTGAACCCCCTGCAAAACTTGGGTTCCCCCATCAAATTTCATCGGCAATGAAAACCCGGGAGTTTGGGGCCCCCGAGGGCCCGCCACTCCACCAAAAGGGAACCACCAAAGAAACGGGGTTTTGATGCTGTGGGGGAGAGAAAAAACCTGCATCATGGCGGATAGCGATAAAATTGCTGGGGGGCCTTTTGCGATAACCGGGCTGCGAGGCCATGATAGGGGGGGAGGAAAAGGGGACGCTGGGGAAAAGGGCACCTTTTGGGATCAAGGCCCGGGAAACAAAACTTTTATTGGCGGGAGAAATTGGGATCCACAGACCCCATCGCAAGGGGTTTGGGTACAGGACACACCAAGGACGGAGTCTAAGTGGGCCCCTTGGTATTCACTAGAAAAAGGGCCTTTCCTGCAAAACAGGATGGACTTGCTGGGGGGGGGATTCCCCATGTTTTGTGAAGAGGGTTTAAACCCAAGGTGTGGAAAATTCCTTTTGGGTTTCCACCCTTATCCAATTTAAATACCATCCTCTAAAATTATATTTTTTTTAATTTTTTGCTGCTGGGCGGGCCGGGACTCAAAAGTTTTCCCCCAAATACTTTTGGGCTGGGACTTTAAATCAATTTAATCCCCGGGGTAAATTACTTTCCCAAATAGAATTTTTTTAATCCCTTGACTTTTTTATCCCCACATGATTGGTTAATTGGGGGTTGCTAAGAGACAATTTTATAATATGCAAAAAACGATAACCTTAAAGCTGATATAACACTTTTCCCAACGTTCTGTATCATCTAGGGGGAGGGGGAAACCCTTAAATTTTTTCTTGGGTTTTAAGCAGACCCCGCTCTGTCCCGGGGAAAAGCTGTGGGAGGATTTCTGATATTTTCAAATAAGGATTTTTTTAGCAGAAAAAAAACCTTTTTAACAAACAAATCTAAATTTTTTGGAGCTTAAGAAATAATGATAAACAACGTTTTGAAGGGTTTTTTTTTCCCTTTAAAATTTAAACCGACTTGACAGCCCCCCCTAAAAAAAACAAAATCTTTTCTAAACATTTCCCCCTAATTTGGGAATGGTAAATTGTTTCCCTTTTTCTCTACCTGAACAAAAAATTGGGAAAAGGGAAAACCTCCCTTAGACAGCGGGGTTTGAAAAGGGTGGACCCGGGTTTTAAAACCCACTAAAAACCCTGCCAGGCTTCTCCCAAGGGGCGAAACCCAAAAAACCCCCGGGCCTTTCCTGGGAAAAACCTTTAAAGGGGAAGAGGACCTTGCCCAAAAAACCCGACAGCCGGGTGCCCCCTCAGAGCAGCCCCCTGGCAGAGGCCCCAAAGGGATTGTTTATAATTTTCATAACCCTCAATGATTCTGGAAGTAAAGAGGGGAAGATGGGCGCTTAATTTTTTAAACTATCCCTTTGTAAGGGCCATCTCTTTTTAATTATCAAACCTCTTTGATCATAATAAAAATGAAAATTTATCCAGCCCTACACTTTTTGTTAAATTGTTATCTGGGGCTATTTTAATTAAAAACCCTGCTTTGCCCTTTATCCCAAAGCTTTAAAATTCATCGGGGCACTCCCCTTTGGGTTTTGGCCCTCTTCCCTTTTTTACACAAAACCCAAAGATTTAGACAACATATGAAAGGTAAGGGAAAATTTCATGATGACTTTTTGGTTCCAGTGTGAAGCATGCCCCCCGGGGGTTTTCCCTTTCAAGTTTCATTGGGGGTTTGGGGGGACACAGGAGTACTTGGAATGGCCCAATTCTGGACCCCAGAGAATCTCTACATGTTTTTTTTTGCACCCCAAAAAGTCACCAGTTTGGGTAGCTTTGATCAGAGTTTGGTTTCTGGAATGGGGGAGAACACCCTATGGCAGGAAATTAGTTTCAATTCATTACACAGTTTTTATAACATTTTTTACAAGGCTATCATTCCCTGCACAAAACCCTGTTTATGTGTAAAACCCTCCTTAATTTTCCTGGCGGGCCTGAGAATTATCTTTTGGGAAGGAGTGAGCCCGGGGGACTACCTAGGGAAATTTCTGGACAGAATGGGGAGTGCAAAGGGTAGGTCTGGGGCCCGGGAGGAAGAGATTTTTTCTTTGCAACTTTTTTAGCATTTTTTTTCTCAAATGGCTTAAAATTCTTTCCACTTTTCTGCTGAATTGGGGAAATGGAAGGGGGGGGTGCAGGCCCGGGGTTTCCAAGCTCCAATTTTAGGTTTCCCAAAATTGTCTCTGGTTATTTCCGCAGGGAAGGCGGGTCCTTGGCCCGGTTTGGAATTTAACCTCAGGGACCCAAATCTGCATATAAAATTCAGTAAAATATTTTTTCTTCACAGGGGTTTCTGAACGGGTCATGTTGGAAACGGGGTTTAAACTTCAGGGCCACCCCTGAAAAAATCCACCACCACTAGAAAAATATTTGGGTAATTTTCCACTCTTGGGTAAATTTAAAATGTTTTTCAATTCGGGAACCCTAAAAGAGAAAATAGTTTTTTAGCCAAAATTTTTCCTTTGGGTTTTTGGCATCATCCTCGGGGTTCAAAGAAATTTGCATATTTCCCCAACATCTAGCATAGTTTATTTCCCGTGGTGGAGATTCCGGGTTCCCGGGTTATATCTTTTTTGATTAAAAATCATCGGGGCGGGGTTCTTTCTGTGGGAAATTACCCAGAGCCCATTGTACAACAGCTGGATATAATCCCCTTGGGTAAACAAACCCTTTTGGTTTTTCCCTCTAGAATCCATTTGGGGGAAACTCTGCTCCTAATTCCCCAATTTTTTCCCTTTCCTTTCCCGGGTTTTGTTTCGATTTGTTTGAAATTGTCTAAACAGGTTAACACCGGGAAATTTCAATGCATCTTGCCCTTTGGGTTCTTCTCTTCTTGTTCCTCCAATTTTTTCCCTTTCTTCTTTTCTTTTTCCCTCACCTTTTTTCTTTCCTTCTTTCTTCTCCCACTTCTTTTCCCTTTTCTTTTTTTCCACATTCTCCTTCTTTCTTCTCACTTTCTCATTTTTTTCCCTTCCACATTCCCCATTTTTCTTCTCACACCCTCTTTTTCTTTTCTTCTCTATTCTTCTTCTTTCTTCTCTGCCCTGGTCAGCCCCATATAAAAGCCACTCCTGCTTCCTCCGAATCCCCTTGGGAAAAAAGGCTGGGGCCCTTTGGGCAGCCAAGTCCTCTGTAGGTCCCTTTTCTACTTCCACTGCCCTCTATTCTTCCCAGGGGTTTTTTAAAGCCCTTTAAAAAACGGCCACTTGACGGGCCCAATTGGAAAAGAAAGCATAAAGGAGCTGAAGGCTTCTAAATTTTTGATGGGCATTCCAAAAAAAGCTGTCTGGAAACCTCGCAGGGCCCACTTTAGGTCAAAGGCATAGGCTAAAGTTTGGTGTAAGTTCATGGTTTTCCCTTTTTTTGGCGACCCTTACAAGCCTTCTTTTTTACAGCCCAGGGGTTCACCTTTTTTGGGCTGGAAATTCCCTCAAAGGGGTAAAGAGCATCCTTCACGGTTTTTTGGCAAAAAAACCCCACAGCAAATCCTTTTGGGAAATCATTTTGGGATCGCCCGCATACCCTGGACCCCTCTGTAAGACAAAAAAGGGTCTGGGCCCTCCCCAAATTTTGGATTTAGAGAAAAGTAGGAAGATGGGGGGTTTCAGCCCCCAATTTTTTTTAAAGGGACAGTCATGAAGGGGTTTCTTTCCGCTGCAGTCTGGTTTCTTTCTGTTGGGGTAGCCCGATTTTCATTTTTTCCCCCCTTAAAAGAGAAGCAGAGGGGCCCTGGGTTGAGAGTATAAAAAACTCTTCAAAGTGACTTTTTTTTTTTAAAGGCATCAGTAAGGGGCTTGAAAAACGGAATGGTGCTTTTTTACTTGAGATAGTTTGCGGGCGACTTTTTCAGGACCCCTTTGGGTAGATCATAGGAACCAAAACTTTTGCCCGGTTTGGCCTAAAATATGTTTTTCCCAGTTTTTCCCCAAAAAGCTTGGCGCAATGTTAGCTCTGGGGGCAAAAAGGGAACAGTCCCCCGTGAAACAGGATCTAACTTGCAAAATAGTATTCCAAGGGGGTCTAAATACCTCCCCCAAAAGTTTTTTTTTTCAGGCCCTTTTTTGAAGTTTGGCCAATCTTCAAAAATGAAGAGATTGAAACTTGAGTATTTCCCTGAGATTCCCAGAGCGGGACTTTTTTGGGAAAAATTTTTTTTCCCGGGTTTTGGGAAAAAAAATTTTGGGTGCCTCAATGAGAGTTCTTGGTGTAACTAATGTCCTTGAAAAAAAAGGGAAAATAAAATTTTGCATAAGACGGGAGGCTTTTGGGTATCCATTGACCCCAGTAAGTGATGAGGCCTAGAAACCCTTTGTAGTTTTTTTTAAAATTGTTAGTGAAGAAATGAGCATCACAGTTTTTTTCCCCGATCTTTGAAAGGTTTGTTTAGGAAACCTTTGGGTGATATGCAATGTCTGAGGAAAATTTACAACTTTTTCTTTAAAACCACCATTGGGAAAGGCCGGTGGTTTTGCAGTTTTTAAATGCCCAAAGTTGAAAAAAAGCCAAAAAGAGTTTGGGGATTGACAAGTTGAAAAACGGGGCACACAAAGAATTCAAAAAAGTCCTGCAGGGTTTGAGCCCCCTGTTGCATGAGTTTTTTGTCCCCCTTTTGAAGCCCCCTCGTCCAGGGGGGCTGATTACCATAAGGGGAAAGCAGAAGGGTTTTTAACAGCCCCTTGTGTAGGGGGGGGACACTGAAGAAGAAATTGCAGAAACCATAGACTGTAAAGGTGGCACTGAAAAAGGTACGGGGCAAAAAAACATGTGCTTTGGGGGACCATAGGGTTTTTCAAAACCCTTTTTCCCAGAAAATGACAATCCTAAAGAATTTAAAAAGGGGATTACTTGACTTTCGTAAAAGGGTCAAAGTCGAAATCGGCAATTATCAAAAAGAAAACCATAGTCGATAATAGATTTCGCTGTGACCATTAAAGTCATGGAAAGAAACAACACCTTCATTTTTTACCCCCAAAACGGGGATGGAGAAGCGGAAGTAACATCCACAACAGAAAAACTTTATACGTGCAAACATTTTTGGAAGCCCCAATTAGTTAAAAGCCAAAAAAAAAAAAATCACAAAACCATTCCCTATCCCTGTTGGGCCCCCCAAAACATGCCCTTTTTAAAAAACCGCATGCCCCCAAAAATTTTAAAAAGTGCCAAAGGCATTTGATTTGAAACCAATTTTCCTTGAACTGGGAAAATTGAAATCCCTGCCCTTTAAAACGCACCCAAGCCCCAAACCTGAAAGCCCCGATTAAAAAGTGCCGGAAAAAGGAGTCTTTCAACCACCATTTTAAATTGAACTGGACATTAACTATAACTGTTCCTTTTACCGCAGTATGAAACCCTTAAACCTGTCTGACCCCCAGATTAAAAAGTACTGGAAAAGGGATCTTTCAAAACCCCCATTTTTTGTTAAAACTGGACATTGACTATACCTGTCCTGTACCACAGTATGACCATTAAACCTGTCTGACCCCCAAATTAAAAAGTGCAAGGAAAAGGAGTCTTTGGACCACCATTTTAGTTGAACTGGACATTAACTATATCTATCCTGTACCGCAGAAATGACCATTAAACCCCTGTCTGACCACAGATTAAAAAGTGCCGGAAATAGAGTCTTTCAACCACCATTTTAGTTTCACTGGACATTGACTAAACCTGTCCTGGGGCCCCAGCATGGCCCCAACCTGCATGACCCCCACATTTAAAAAGTGCCAAAAAAAGGAGTCTTTCAACCACCATTTTAGTTTCACTGGACATAGACTATCCCTGTCCTGGGCCACAGCATGACCCCCAAACCTTTTTGACCCACAGATTAAAAAGTGCCGGAAAAAGGAGCTTCACTTGGAAATACTGGTGGTTAACGCTCCTGTTCCACCCAGGTCCCTTTTTCTTGGCAAATTTTTTTTCTCATTTTACTCAACGTGCTGGAGGAAATTGTCTCTGTACTTTGTTCTCTGTCCATGCTCCATACTCCTGTCCTCTGAATAACCTACATCTGGTCAAGTTTTCCTGTACCCTCCCTTGTACAATTCAGAGGAATTTTTTTTCCAGCTATTTTGTACATGCACGTTTTTAGTAGTTTAATTCTAGAAAACACATTTTTAAAAAAGGATGGAATCCCACCATGTCTTTGTTTCCCCTTTTTAATTGAATTAAATGGGTTGTCTCAATACAGGTATTGATAGCTAGTTAAAGATCTTGCAAAAACAAGTCATTTTGCAATATGTGTCCATTAACAGTGTCCTCCTATTCCTGTTTCTGACAGCACCATCCCCCTTGAGCCACTTTTTTGGGACATTTGTGAAGAAAAAATTTTCCCCTTTTTAGAATCAACTTTTTTTTTTATAATAAAACCCCGTAGTAATAGCTGCATGCCCACAGAAAAAATGCCCCCCAAAAATTCAAAGCATGCCCCTTTAAAGCCATTTGGCCCAATTTAAGAAAAAAACCAAATGTCTGTTAGAAAAAAAAAAATTTTTTTTATAAAAAGGGGATGTAGTAAAGCGGGCATGCCCACAGAAAAATGCCCCAAAAATCAAAACTTGACCCTTGCCCCCCCTTTTTTTGACAATTGTGAAGGAAAACAAATGTCTGTTAGAAAACAAAATTTTTTAGAATAGGAAACCCGGTTTGTATTGCTTCTCAGCCACTTTTAAAAAATTTTGAGGGAAAACCACTTAAAAAGCCAAAATTTTCTTTCCCAAAAGGGCCATGAAATTTGCTGAATCTCACAGCAACATGACCCAAAAAATTATAAAATGACTTCCCACCCCTATTAAAAATTGTTTAAGGGGGAAATTCCACTTTAAAAACCCCCATTTTCTGTTCTAAAGGACCAAAAATTATAGCTGTATTCACAGCAAAAATTTACCTCAAAAACCATTGACAAAATGCAAAACCCCTCAAAATCAAATGAGTAAAAGGAATACGGTGTTTGTCATGAAAATTTTGGGGGTCTTTTACGTTTTTCCTCACAGCAAAACCCCAAATGAACTGTTGGGGAAAAAAGAATAAAAATTTTCAGTAAGGAAAAGATTTATTTTTAAAAAAAGTTTTCAAAGAGGACCATTTCTGTTTGCGAAGAGGAATGTACAAGTAGACCGGCAACTAATCGGTGACCTCGCAATTGGGCACACAACAACATCAGAGATCCATCCTGATTCATCTTGCGATAGAAAGTCAAACGATCCACATTAGTCTGTGAAAGTTCGGACATTCCGTGTTTGTCTGTCTAAAGAGACTCCTCCAGCTGAGAAGCTGAAGGTCCGCTCAGATATACGCTGGCTGCTGGGCAGGACAACACTTCTCTATGGGCTTGCCGAGCGAGCTCGGCCATCGTCCATTTTGATACCAGAAGTCTCATTGGGTTCCGAACACATCCAACACCATCGGTGTTTTGAACGCATATAGTCGTCACCATGATCTTAAGCTGGTCTCTGTGTGTTGGAATGTGTGCCCTGCATCATGCGTTGATGAGGTGTAAATAAAGATTCTCTGCCAAGAAGGGTCACCCATTAGGCTTCTGCTCACCTAGCCTGCTGCACGCTACGCTACTTGGCACTCTACTGCTGTCACGTCGCTGAGATGTTCACCATGGCTGTCCATTGAGGAACTTGAAGCAGACGCAACAGATGTCTCAATTGATCAATACAGTCAAGGTCTCCCATTTCTGCCTTCATACTCTCTATTTGGTGGGTGGAAGGAAAGTGCGGAGTTTGATTTTATTGCTCACGGGGATCCAGAGGAGTGGCCACCCAGTACAACTGTTGTATCTCTCATAATTGATGAGCCCATAATCGACATTCGAGCGATGCAATTGCGTTCTGTATCGGAACACAAGAGTACTACTATCCAAGAACCGCTCAACTGTGAAGTCTACGATCACAGCCTACTAGCAGTGTGTCAGCACATTTACCAATCGTCAGTCTCTCTACACACTCTCCAAGGGTTCAGCTCTCTACACAGGCCCGTGAAACTGATCTTCCTCATCTCAGTCCTCCTCCGCACTCAAATTCGCGCCAACCCTCTTCCAGCAGGGACCGTCGCGTAACACATCATGACTAGGAATTCCTCCTCCTCCCCTCCTCCTCCGCTTCCTCCCCGCGAATCAACAAGCTTCAACCACAGCCCTGACCTTTGCTGAATTTATGCCACCCTAGAGAGCATGCTCGATGACCCGACTCGCTTGCACTAGCCCTGGACCCCGAACTACTGCTAAGTAAGACCGATGAATTGTGAAAAACAGTCGGGCCTGTGGATTTGACGAGAGACAAAGGCTCCAGTGTCTGCATCGATGGTCCGTCTCCTCCTCCGTCGTTGGCGGGACCTGTTATTTTCAGAGTGTCCCAACGTTCGTTCCAGAACAAGATCACCACAATGCTCATGCTGACAAGGGCTGTCTGCCCCCCCCCCTACTTACCATTTGAAGGATGGCTTCTACTCACACAACCCCTGGCAAAGCGCGCACTTCTGTGGAGCAGAGCTCTACCTTCCACCGGCTCCACTCTTGCTGACATCAGATCACCTCCGCATGCTTCCTGCACCGCTGCGTTATTGTCTACAGGCCCATAGTGTCAACTCTCGTACTCGCATTCAATGGCATTAGCTGGCCTACTAGACCACAACTCGTGCTGGAGAGCGAGCACTGATGCGACGGGTGGCGAACTCTATCCATCCAGCGTGTTACCACGTCACAATTGAGAGGTTGACGGGGAGGCCCGAGCTGACGCTGCTACGCAGCCAGAGCGAGGAAAAGTAAAGCTAGGTCTCGAACGGTCGGAATTGCCAAACTTAGACTTCGAGCCTTCCTCAGCAGCGCAGTCTAGACCCAGTTAAGCTCTTTAGACATTTCTGACGACAAGGTTCATGACATGTAGCACAGGCAAGCGGATGTAGCTCCAGCCTACGCTGATCTTAAGGTGGCCAGCAGAAATTTGTTCGAGCGCACCTTAATCATGCACGACCACTCACTTGCCTGGGCACCAAGGTTCTTTCCACGTCATCCCAATCCAGACCCTACGAGACTCTACACGAGTTGTCGGAGACCGGTCCACACACTCGTGACCTGTGCGTGATGAACGGCATCCTCCACAGTACAGCGATTACCTGCATCAACCAACGGACCTGGTTTTTCGCTCTAGGCAAGTGATGCCACCATAGGACACCCCCCCCCCCTTGGGGGGGGGGAGGGAAAGAACCTGCAACCGATCCCTGCGGTTTTGAAGAGCGTGCGCTCCGAGCACTTGACACGAGGAACAGCACAACGTCAACACACCCTATCCCACCCCGCCCCAGACAGAACATCCCACCCAGCTCACCCAAGTGAGCTGTGCACAGAGATATAGCGAAGCACCTTGGCCGTCGCTTACTATCCAAGTGCCGGTGGTCAGATGGACTTTTCCGGCACAGATGTAGACAACGCGCCTTGAAATTTTAGTGACACGTGGCTGGCCAGGGCAGGGACAGCTTTTCTGGCAAAGAAATGCTGCTCAGCATCTGTAATGGGGCAGGCAAGGGCCATGACGTGCGGAACCCATCTGTGTCCACCAGACGGAAAGGCCAACATTTCCAATGCCAAAATCTGGCAATGCCGACATTCAGCGGCTTTTGCTTTTGGGAATGGTTTTGGGTTAAAGTGTTCTTCTGCTCCCAAACTGGAAGACAGAAGGCTGAGCTGCTAGACAGGCCGCTGTAATCCGGCGTGCGGTCATCAACTAGCGAAGGAGAAGGGGTAGGATGGGTCCTCTGGTGGTGCTGGTGTACCTCGGGCTCGACGTGGAGAGTTGAAGCGGAGCTGATCCCTTATCATGACTCTGAGAGACCCTGGGCAGCTGAGAACGCTTGGTGAGGATGCGAGGAAGAGAGGCGGAGACAGAGAGGTGTGACAGTGGTTGAGGGCGCCCTGCGTCACGGCTTCCTACAATGCCCGTTCTTGAGCGGCCAAGTGTTGCCTCCATATCACGTCATTGCATTCGCTGCATTGACTAGACATGTTGGTGGTGGTTAAACACCTAAGGTTCTCTTGCCTCTACTTTGCGTTTACAGAGCAAAGGGCAGGCATATGACATCGCAGGGTGAATCAGAGGCTTGCTCAAAGAAGACCCAGGCTTTGAGAGTCCTGGACCCTTTTTGACGGCGATTAACGAGGAGCGGGGATTGCGCCATTGAGACCGAGAGTTGGAGCTGCGGCGGAATATCAAATCATCAAGGCGACTCTCTAGAGACGACCGCACCTCTCCATTTTTGAGGCCGGACCCGTACAGACGACTACCCATCATCTTCCTCCTCGTCCAGTGATGAAGCGCTCGCAAGCACATTTCTGCTGAATAAGACAACGTTGGCGATCCGCAATGTCGTCATCATCATCAATCAACACCGTTTACTCGTCGTCCTGACATTCGCTGCATCCAGGAGCTGCGGTCTACAGCAAGAGGGACTGCCGGGAGTTGCCGACCGCCCGTGAATTATGCCGATTGACCTGCTTCCTTCTCTCCTCCTACTTATGGCAACAGTGAACGGCGTCAGAGCAGACAAAATCAGCCTCTTTGGCCTCTTGATCTTTTAACATGCCTCCTGACGCCCGTGAAACTGCCAATTGTCTCATAAAGAGGTCTTCGTTAAATGATTATCCACAGGGAGGGTACGCGCCGAGTTGACATTTGGGCTGCTTCATGTGGACGGATGCAGAATGATGCGATGGACGACATTAGGTGGCCGTGACTGGGAGGACGAAAGTAAGACTGCTGGATGCAGTGCATTAACCACTGAAGAACATTTTGGCGACGCTGTTCGTTACTGCGACGATTCACAGGCCCTTGACCCAGCGATGACCAGGCCTGACGCTCCTGCAACTGACGATCCGCTGGCATGCGTGTTGTCGCCAGCACGGAAGGAGCACCTTCTCTCTTTACCTCTACCCCCTTTCCCCTTCCCCCCTCTTTGCTCGCTTACCACCTGAATTTCGCTCCATTTTCAGAAAGAAAAAAAATTTGAGAAGGTAGGAAGGTTTGGAAATCTCTTAAAAAAAGAGGGCAAATCACAGCATTCTCAAAATCCCCCAAACAAAAAAAAAAAAATTGCGGGGTTAAATTTTAACTTTGGGGGTGGTCTATCAACAAACGGGCCTGTGCCCCCAAAGTGAAAAAAACACGTTTAAATTTGGGAAATGGTTTTTTTGGACCTACTTCCCCCAAAAAAAATTTGTTGTATTCAAATTTAACTGCAAAGTAGTTTAATCAACAAAGCTTGTGCCCAAAAGTGAAAAAAAAAATTTTAAATGAAAACGGTAATAAAAGGTTTTTTTTTTGGCACCAAAACAATTCAACCTGGGGGGGGACTAAAAAAAATTGTTTGTTTTCAAATTTAATGCAAATTTTTAGATCTATCAACAAAGCTTGACTGACCAAAAGTAAAAAAAAACACCTGCTGAAATGTAACGGATATTAAAGGGTTTTTTTGGGGCACCTACAGTCACCTTGGTGATAAAAAGTTGGGGGATTCAAATTTAAACGCAAGGTGGCTATAAACACAGCTGGCCTGCCCCAAAGAAAAAAAAACACTATCGAAATGTTGGGGGATAATAAAAGTATTTTTTGGCCCCTATTTTTCACCTTGGGTGACTACAAAATTGCTTATTAAAAATTTAACTGCAAAGTAGATCTATAACAAAGCTTGACTCCCAAAAATGAAAAAAAACCCCTATGAAATGATACTGAAAAAAAAGGGTGGAGTTTTGCACCAAACAAATAGCCCTGCAGTTACTAGAGAAGATCTGTATCCTAATATAAGGCAATGCAAGTCTAAACAAGTTTTGGCTTACAATACCCGTATCCTTTATAACTTATCTGTGTTCGCCCCGGGCCCCCCCCCCCCCCCCCTATTTCAGCGGTAGATGCTCCTTTTAATTCTTTTTTCCCCAACACCTAAAACTGCAAATCTCTGATCTAACTAACTTCTAAGGAAAACCCACAAAAGTAAGCTGTCCTTGAAAAAATAAATAGTTTTTCGTTTAAGCCCGTTTTTTTGGCTGTTTGGATGAGGCAGGGCAGTCCTATGTATGAGACGCTGACACCATGGGTAAATTTAACGGAAGGGCTGTTTTATTAAAACGGGTCATTGATTTTTTCCCCGCCAATCCGCAAACCCATACCAAATCCCGTATGACGCGGACACCCCCACTCACCCTGCCCCAATTCTGTAATGATTTGCGGCCCCGCCAAAATACAGAAGCGCCGAAAATGGCGCGATATTAATAGATTATGCACAGATTTTAACCTAAATTATCGCGTGATCTAAAACATCCGATCAACGTAAATACCGTGCCGATTTCAACTTTGTCGATAATAATCTCTCAACACTACTCCTGAGTCCTGAACAAAACGGTATTTTTGGAGGTTCACAAGGGATAACTTCTCTTGTGAACAAGTAACCAAGGTGTATTTGCAGGAGAAATGCAGTGGATGAGTACCCCATTATCCAGTAATGTTCTGATTTGTGACTCCAGAGATTGTTCTTGATCATGCTTAAAGGGATATTGAGGCAAGCAAGGCGGGGTAGCCCCCTCTTTCAAGAAGACATGTACAGGTGAGACGGGAAAGGGATGCCAAACATCATTAGGACCTTTAGACCAAACTTAAGGAGGTTTACTTGTGTCAAAAGTTCAGGAGTATTGCTTGATGTGGATAAAAACATGTTGAAGCGCAGGAACAGCTTGTAGAGTTTCATGTGAATTGGGAGTTATTGTAGTCCAAAAAACATTCCAGAGAATTAGTAGAAATTCACCCGTTTGTAAAAGATTTAGCTTAAAGCAGATTAGTTGGGTAAGTAGGAGAGATAAGTAGTCTGGGGACAGGGAGTCCAGATGTCCAATTGGCACGGGGTAGGTTAAGCGAGTCTGGTTGGTTGCCCATCCATTTTCAATGCATGAATGTAGTCAGGAGAAAAGTATGACGTCCGTGGGGAATGTCAGAAGTTTTTAGAACCGATTGGCTGCCCCCTCTATCTACAGGAAAGGAATTTGGTGGCCATTAATTTGAAGATTGACGGTCAACACGGGTTCAGAATGACTAACAGTGGTGTTCTCTGAAGCATTGAGAAAAACGGTAGACATAGGTTTGCCAGAATCCTATGGATGAGGACGATAGGAGGTGTCTTGAGGTTGGAAAGGCGGATAAGATGCATTTTGAGGATATGCTTGTTTGCACTGAATATGGTTAAGATTGGTAAATTGAGGTCCAATGAATGGATTATTATTGTAGGACTGAGGTCTGCGCTGTGTTTGTTGGTTGAATCTTGACGGTTGAACATCAAAAACTTGATACTGAGGTTGAAATTGATTATATGCTTGAGGGTATTGCGGTAGTTGCTGTCCATTGGTAGCAAGATTCCTTTTGTTGTCACGAGCTTTAGTGCGGCACTGCCTCATGATATGTTCGGATCGTTTGTAGTAACAACACGTTTTCTGACTTCGGCCTTGTCCGCCAGGGTGTGTGCTCTGGAAAGGTCGCAAACCGTTCTCTCGATTGGAGTCTGTAGGTTGAGACACAGGGAAAACTTGCATTGGTTGATTGTAGAGTATGGTGTCTGGCTGAGCAATAGAGCCCTGTGGGAGCTCTTGAAATAGGGTCACATTAGAAACCTTCTTTAACTGTTGGGCTGAATCAGTCTGTGCCTTAGCAATGGAGAGAAGTTGACTTCTGGATAACTCTGCATATTTTGCTCGATTGGTTTGAAAGTCCCAAGTAGGTTTAAGTAAATCTATAAAAAAACGCCGTTGAAAAGAGGATTTTGTGAGTTTTAGTGTTCATGTCAAATCCATGGTCCTGGAATAAGGCAGACATCCGGTGATTAAAAATTCTCCAGGGATTCAGAGGACTCGGTAGAATTGAAGATATTCCCTGAGGATTCAGCCAAGCGTTCCTTGGCCCAAGAATGAAGACGATGGCAGAACTCTTCCCCAGATGAGTAAGTACTGATGTCCTTAACGGTGTCTTCTTGTAGGACTGATTTGATGATAGGCCAAATGTAATCCCCAGCCTAGATGATGGCAACATGGTATAGATCTTTCCCAAGGGGCGAATATGTCTTCTGTATCTGGCTGATGCCACGGTAAAATGCCATAGGGTTTTTTCTCAGGGTCTGGCATTTGGGTCAGTAGATTATTGACTTGTTCGGGTGTAAAAGGCACGTAGATTGGTTGATCCTGGGGAATTGTGGCTGGCGCTGATGGATGAGATGGTAGAATCGGCAGAGAAAAGGAGTCCAGTGGCTGAGGAGTTGATGGTGGTGGTGCTGCCGAAGGTGGGGGTAAGTCCATGAATGAGTCTGGTTCTGGTGGTGGAGGGAATATGGGTGTAGTTTGCAATGGAACTGAGGTTATACTCCTGAGTAAGGGTGAAGTTGTCCTGGTAGAGTTAATGGTTTGAGTAAGGGAGAGCCATGTAGTCTTCAGACATTTGGCCATAGCACTTGTAAGTACCACTATCCGTATTTCACGTACTGGAGGACTTGGCTTGTGCGCAAGTAATGCGGTGAGTATGGCCTGTACACATGTCGTTGGTGGGAACGCAAAGATGCCAGAAAAAATTAGAGGTATGGACAGCGATTGGAACTTGTTCGCTTGGGCCACTTCAATTTACGTTATGTATAGTTTGTTTCAGAAAGCTGAACACAATTGTTTTTGGGATACGTTATTATATACGGGTTCCAATGCATTATAATGTAATCACAGTTTAATCTTCCTGCTTGAGTGACGGTACAGTGAACACCAGGAAAAGGCACACCACCAGAACTGAACTGAAGTCATCACAGGCTTGATGTATTCTCTCCAAACCCGTATTGAACAATTGTGCCGCTATGCCACCACGATGCTGGAGTTGCATTTGCAGGATTGACAATTTGCCGTAGTATCCTGAAATACAATGTCCCCCCATAATGAAGGTAAGAGTGGTGTTTGTGTCCCAAATTGAGGTAATGAACGTACAAACGTCAGGTGATTTGTATTCACTTTTAGGGTCCAGATATTCACCCTTAGGGTTACAAATAGTTTGTCCAACGGTGACGTGTTGTCGTGGATTTTGATGATAGGACCTGTGGGCAGTATCTCCAAGGAAGTCAATGGGTGTTCTTAGTAATGTATCCTCTCCTAGAGCAGCAGTAGGAGTGCTGTGAGCAATAGGAAAAATACTGGAGTCCTTTAATTTGGATTGCAGATGTGGGTCCTGGCATCCTGTGGCTAATGGCAACTTGTTCTCCTCCCCCCTCTTCCTCTCCGTTATCACTGGGAAAATCAAAATTAGGGGGCATATAGAGGAGGAGGTGTCTTAGAGCCGTGAGCAAAGGGTAGAGTGGTTGTGTGGCTGGTGGTGGTGTTTGTTGAGATGTTGCAGGTGTGCTGGCAAAGACGTTATCACACGACAGTTGCATATCAATGTTTACATTAGTAGTAACAAGTGAATTGCACGGAGGAGAGGTGGGAGTCCGAATGTTAGGTGTATCAAGATGGCCGCTGTTCAACTTCAACCCGGAACTTCTGGGTTCTTTGGATTGCTTAGGACTATAAATATGGCCACAGGAAATGCAAAGGGTGGGGTTTGGTTTTGCCTTTCCGGATACAGAGAATGTTTGGACTTCATAAAAATGGCTACAGAAAATAATGGGAGGTTCTGGCACGGGAGCTGAGGGAAGAAAACGGGAGGGGCAGGATAGGTAATACAAGGTGTGATCAGTGGTTTTACGTTTCCCTCCCACAATATACGCAACTTTCGGCGTTAATGGAATTTGATGACGTCAGAACACCAAAATTGAAAGTCGCCATCTTGGAATGGCGGCATCTCACTCTTTATACATATGCATTCCTCAAATCCTTCTTATTTTATACATTCAGTTTCAATGTAATTATGCTTTGCCAAGACGTTATTTTCTTTCAGTCTCCCAGATGCTAGCTTATCTCCGTGATTTATGCTCGTTACACAGAGCGTATTAACTTTTTCTCTCAAGTCTCATATATATATTTTTCTCTTCGATCAAACTACTCGACGTCACCTTTTGACTGAGCGCTATAATTTTTCAGTACGCCATACAGCCGAGAGGAGAAAATGTGCAGCAGCGACAACCCCCCTTAACAGATGCTTTGAATCGAAGCCAAGGTTATACACTCTGACAGAATTTCAGTGTGAAAGATAACAAGTGATGTAGCTTGAATAGAAAATTAACCCTGAATGCAGTTTTTATCTAAGTAAAACAGAACAAATTAACACATGTTTATGTTGAGATTAGGTCCCGAACATACCTAACCACTAATCAAGTCTTCTGCCGTCACCCGCTAATCTCAAATATCATCTGTTTTACATCTGTATAACAGGCTAATCAAAAACCAGATCTTCTGTCTATAACAGGCTTATCAGAAACCTAGATCTTCTGTCTATAACAGGCTTATGGCTACTCTTTAACCATTTCTCTTCAGATCGTCTGTTTATAACTATAACAGGCTTTGGCAATTGGCCAGTTCTCTTCAGGAATGCAGATCTTCTGTCTATAACAGGCTTATAACTTATGACAGGCTTCGGTCTCGCTACCGGGTCGCTTATTCCTGATATATCCTTTTTTTTTCCATCAGGAGCCCAGCTCCTGAACTACAGTGAAATATGATTTCGAAAGGAAAATACACTATCCAGTCACGTATACTTTACAGAGCAACAAGCAGAGGCATTAATTGGTAGCGTTTAAAGGCATACGCATATGATACGCACACATGTACCAGAGCACACCCTGGAGGCACACCTGAACGCTTACACAGGTCTCCTAAGGGAGGCAACAACCACGAAAAGACTTTCACTAGAATGTCCGAAAAACAGATAAGTCACGGATTTTTTAAAAATCAGTGAACTTACCTGATTCTGTGGGGTTGATCAGGCCCCAAGTGATTCGGGCACTCCAGGACCGTGCAGTCGATGGTAAGGCGTCAGCCCCCCCTCCGGATACTCCTCGGGCGTCTGAGAGCACGGCACCACTGTCAAGATGATTAAATCAGGTGTGGAAATTCTCTTTGTTCCACTCCTTATCCAATTAAATACCTCCTCCTATTATTATTATTATTGCCGGCAGCCGGAGCTCGAGAATTATGACCCATACGCTTGGTTGGGACATGAAATCTGAAGTTTAATCATCGTAAATTACATTCCAATAGAACTTTTTAATCACATGACTATTTTATCACTACATGATTGGTTAATTGGTGGTTGCTAAGAGACAAGTTTTTAATTTGCATGTACGTATGAAGCATTAGCTGATATGACACATTCCCAAATGCTCTGTATCATCTGGGGGGAGGAGGAAGGCTTTGACTTTCTTGGTTCTAGCAGACACCGCATCTGTGTCAAGGAAAGCTGTGTGAGAGATATCTGATAGTTCGATAAGGATGTATAGCAGTAAAAGCAGTTTAACAAACTATCTGATGAGCTTAATAAGAATATAATGATGGAACAGATTTTTGATGTTTTTTTCCTTAAATTACCGACTTGACATTATGGTACCGTAAAAAAATTCCAAACATTTTCTGTTTTTGAAAGTTGCGCCGCGGCACAGTTTTTCATTCATTTAGACGCTGCGGCCATCTTTGCCATGGTGTTTAAGGGTTTAAACAGCATAAGCGGGCAGCCACCCCGGGGTGTTAGCTGCAATTAGCTGCTAACACCCGCCGGCTGTGCCAGCGGTGGTACAGGATACGCCAGGGAGTGAAGTGGGTCCCGGTATTCACAAGGGCCCGCCGCAAAGTGGGATGAATTTGCCGTGGCAGGATTCCACCAGATCGCTACCCCTGACGTAACTTGCTTGTGGAGGCAGCCGAGGTGCAACGAGGTTCAAGACGTAAGGCAAACTCATAGTCGGGGACAGGCAGGAAGGTCAAGACAGGCAGCGAAGGTTCGTGGTCGATAAACGAAATCAGAAGGTTTGGTACACAGAAACACGGACAATGCTTCTAGGAATGCTTTCTCAATAGGCTAGGCACACTAAAGATCTGGCAGGGAACAAAGGGGGGTGACTGGAATATATAGGGACAGCGCCCGGCAATTAACCAATTACTGGCGCGCTGGCCTTTGAAATTCAGAGAGCCTAGAGAACGAGAATGCGTGCACCGGCCGGCAGGGGAGTGCGGAGGTAAGTTCTGAGCTCTGGCAGCAGACTCACGAGTGCGCCCGCAGCCTACAGGTCGCGGCACCACTCGCCGGCGCAACGGGAGCACAAGTGCGTCTGCAGCTCAGAGTAAGAGCCACAGGAGCACCCGTGACAATGATCAGCTACATTTTTAGCTTTTGCTTCCCTGCATTTCAACAGGCATAACTTTTATATTTTTTTTGCAATGATGCAGTTGTATAATGACTTGTTTAACTGGGAAAAGTTTTTAATTTTTTTGGGGGCTTTAGTTTGAGTCAAAAATAAAAATTTTAATGAATTTTTTTTTAAAAATTTTTTTTTTCCCTTTTGTGAACATAAAGCATATCTCTGCATTGCTTTTTTGAATTATTTTTTACACCATTCACATTTCACACTAAATAACCTGTTAGTTCAACAGGTAATTATGGTCGTGTGGATACTTAATATGTTTATGGGTTTTATGTGTAATGTATGAACATTATTTTTAAAAACATATTTATTCATATTCAATTTATTTTTTCACACTTTTTTTATTCCCATTAAGGGATAACTTTTGTACACTTTTTTTTACACTTAGTAATGTATTAGCATACAGAAGTATGCCAATACATTACACCTTGGGCCACATGTATGAAGCTGTTTAGGAAAAAAAACTCACTCTTTTCCCCAAAATTAAACCCTATGGGAAAAAAAGTAATTTTTAAACAAAAACCCCGTTCTTACAGGTGGCCCTTTTGTGTCAGTATGACAAAGGTGCTGTCAGGTAAAACCACACGGGGGTCCCCTGCCCCAGTTTTTACAAAAACAGCCCGTTTTAGGGCTACTCTAGGTCCCCAGAGCTGACTGTACAGACATTCTCCAGGCTTCGTTGAACACAGGGAATCTCAGTGACCCGATAGAGAAGGGGAATCCTCTTTAATTATGCCATGGTCAAATGGTTTAAAAAAAAAAGGGTTTTTTAAATGGCAGTAACCCGGATTTCTTCCCTTCTGGTTACTGCCATTCACGGGACTGCTTTTGGGTTTTGAGCTTTTTAAACTGCAGCTCTGTTCCTAGCACAGTTGTGGTGTTGGGAGTCACAAATCCCCTTTGTAAGCAGTGATGTCTTTTAGCATCGCTGCCGACAGAGAACGCAATCCACTCACTGTCAAAAGACAGTGGCCGGTCATTAAGGGGATTTATGAGTACCGTATTTTTCAGACTATAAGACGCACTTTTTCCCCAAAAAACTTGGGAGGAACATGAGGGTGCCTCAATTTTATTCTGAAAAGTAGGGGGTCTGGGTGTATTTGGGACGCTGCTTAAAGACTTTCAGACGCTGCGGGGATGTTTTGTATTTTTACTCATGGCGGGGGAAGCTAAAAGTTGCCCAAATTTCGAAAAAGAAAAAAAGGGAGAATGTGTGGGGGGCGCGCGGGAGCGGTCGCCCGGGAAAAAATTTTCATGGGGCAAAGCCCAATCTTGTTGGTATGCCACGGGCCCCCTTTAAAAAGCCCCCACCCACTCCACCTAACTGCATAACGGGTTTTGGAAAAAAGCAAAGGGAGATGCCCTTATTGCCAGGTAGTTTGCCCCCCCTAAAACCCGGTAGTGGCCCCCCACAGGCCGGTAAAAAAAAAATGCCCCCCTTGTAAGGCCCGTTTGATCCCCCCCTGTAGCCAAGGTTTGAGCCAAATTTGTAGGCCGGTAGATGCCCCCCCTTTGTTAGCCAGGTAGGTGCCCCCCTTTGTTACCCAAGGTAGGTCCCCCCAAATTGTTAGAAAAGGGAAAGGTGCCCCCATTGTTGGGGCCGGGTGGGTGCCCCCATTGCCCACCCAAGGTGGGTTTCCCCCCATTGTTTGCGGGTTTGTCCCCCCTCTGTTCCCAGGTAGATGTCCCTCTTTTGCCAGGTAGATGTCCCCTCTGTTGCCGGGGTAGTGCCCCCTCGGTTACCCGGGTTTATCCCCCCCTCGTTACCCAAAGGTGGGCCCCCCATCTGTTACCCAGGAAAGTGTCCCCTTGTTCCCGGGAAAGGGTCCCCTTGTTGCCAGGTGTGCCCCCTTGTTGTCGGGGATTTCCCTTTCTTTTTGCCGGGTAGTCCCCCAATCTGTTACCCAGGTAGTCCCCCCATCTTTTTGCCAGGTAGTCCCCCCCTTTTGTTGAAAGGTAGGGGGGGGGCCCCCCCTTGTTCCCAGGTGAGTTTTTCCCCTCTGTTGCCAGGTAGTCCCCCCTTTGTTGCCAGGTAGATGTCCCTCTGTTGCCGGGTAGATGCCCCCCCTCGGGTTCCCGGGTAGTGCCCCTTTTTGGGGCCGGGTTTAGTGCCCCCTCTTTTGGGCCAGGTAGGGGTTCCCCTCTGTTCCCAGGTGATGTCTCTTGTTCCCAGGGGTTAGTGCCCCCTCTGTTGTCGGGGTAGTGTCCCCTTGTTTCCCAAATTTGATGTCCCCTCTGTTGCCGGGAGATGTCTCCTCTGTTGCCAGGTAGTGCCCCCCTCTGTTGTCGGGTTTGTGTCCCCTCTGTTCCCCGGTAGTTGTCCCCTCGGGTTGCCAGGTAGATGTTCCTCTGTTCCCAAAAGGTAGTGTCCCCTTGTTGCCGGGTAGTGTCCCCTCTTTTGGGCCGGGTTTGTGTCCCCTCTGTTGTCGGGTGGGTTTTCCCATCTGTTCCCGGGTTTGTGCCCCCATCTGTTAGCCGGGTTTGTCCCCCCAATCTTTTTGGGCCGGGTTGGGGCCCCCTTTGTTCCCAGGTAGTGCCCCCCTTTTTCCCGGGGTAGTTGTCCCCTCTGTTTGCCAGGGAGTGCCCCCCCCTTGTTGCCAGGTAGGGGCCCCTCTGTTGCCAGGTAGTGCCCCCTCTGTTGCCGGTAGTCCCCCCCTTTGTTGCCGGGGTAGATGCCCCCTCTGTTCCCAGGTAGATGGCCCCCTTGTTGCCAGGTAGTGCCCCTCTTTTGGAAAGGTTTGTGCCCCTCTGTTCCCAAAGGTAGTCCCCCCCTTTGTTCCCAGGTAGATGCCCCCTCTGGTTGCCAGGTGATGCCCCTTCCCCTTTTTTTTGTTCCCCCCCGGTTTTGGGGTTTTCCCCTCTGTTGCCAGGTAGTGCCCCCTCTGTTGTCAGGTAGTGCCCCCTCTGTTGCCCGGTGGGTGTCCCCCTTGTTAGCCAGCTAGTGCCCCCATCGGTTACCCGGGTGGGGCCCCCCAATCTGTTACCAGGAAAGGCCCCTCTTTTCCCGGGTTTGATGTCCCCTCTGTTCCCAGGTGATGGTCCCCTCTGTTGCCGGGTTTAATGTCCCCTTGTTGCCGGTAGTGTCCCCTCTGTTGTCAGGTGTGTCCCTTGTTCCCGGGTTTGTGCCCCCTTCTGTTGGGCCAGGTAGTGCCCCCTTTCTGTTACCCGGGTTTAGTCCCCCCAAATCTGCCCCCCAGGTATTTCCCCCCTTTGTTGCCAGGTAGTGCCCCCTCTGTTGCCAGGTATTTGTCCCCTGTTCCCAGGTAGTGCCCCCTTGTTGCCAGGTATTTCCCCCCTCTGTTGCCGGTAGTTTGTCCCCCCCTTTTCCCGGGTTTGACCCCCTTTAAAGCTAAAAAAAATTTTAAAATTAATTTAAAACCCACTTACCTTACCTGGCCCCTTTGCAGTGGGCCGCTCCCGCCCGGAATCCCCTTCAGGGCGCAGGGGGAGGGGAGCAGCCCGCGTCACCCCCCTGAAGCCCCGGGGTTCATTTTCCCCCCGCCGTTGCCCTGTAGGTAGGGCGCCAAAAAGGCGCCTTTAACTTACGGGGAGGAGGGAGGAGGGGCGACCCCCCCTGCCTCCTCCCGCACGGGGGAAAACCGCGGGCGGGTGAGCGGCCGCTCCCGGCCGTTTTGCCCGGGCCTGAGGAGCGGTCCCGGGGGCCAAAGGGTTTTAGCGCCCCCAAAACGTACTCTTGCCCCGTTGCGCCGCGGTTTTTTTAAAGGGAAACCCCCCCCGCCTGCGGGGGCCCGGGGGGAAAATCCCAACCCCCCCGGGGAGGGCGGGAGGGGACCCCAAATACCCCGGGCCCCCCCGCCAAAAACGGGAGATTTTGGCCCATGTATGGAGAAGCTTTTAAAAGTCCCAGCCCCCCTCCCGCTTAGAAGTTTCAATGGCTGAGAAGGGGGAAAGGGGTTTTCCCCAGTTATTGAATGCTGGGGAAAGCGGGAATAAAAAGGATGTAAAACTTTACTTTTATAAAATGTATATAGTGTATGGACAGCCCTTTTGTGTTACGGGGGGTTTTTTATAATAGCATCCCACGGGTTTTAAAAAATAGTTTTTTATATTTTTGTGTGTTTTAAATATGCAGTATTGTGCACTTTTTTTTTTCTATGTACACTTTAATGCAAAACTTTTTCTACTATTTTCCTATACTTCCCACACAACAATAATACATATAATATTTGTTAAAACATATGTACACAATAATACATATGCACTATTTTTATAAATTTATATTATATATATTTATATTATATAAAAATATTATATTATAGTGTACATATGTAAAAAAAAATGTTATGTGTTTTTAAAGGGCTATAGTATATTTGAAATAAGTAAAAAGTAAAAAAAATTTAAATTTTAAATTTAAACCTCTTTTTGCCCTTTTTAAAAAAAAATTTGACATACACATAATTAGTATCGACACATTTTTACAATTTGACGTATTAAAATATAACATCATTTATCCCGTATGCTGAACACTGTAGAAGATAAATTTCAAACGCCAAAATTATGGTTTATTTGGTCATTTCATGTTCCCTAAAAAAATTTAACAAAAAGTGATCAAAAAGTCGCATCTACTCCAATAAATCGGTGCGTCTTATTGTCCGAAAAAAACACAGTACATAGACTAGAATGTGGCTTTTTTGATAAAAAAATTATACAATCCTATAAAACTATAAAATCCTTGCACTGGCCACTCACAGATATTTAATATAATAACTTTGCAGTCTCAAAACAAAGTCAAAGGGGGCATCACCATACACACAACAAATATTTGAGTGCAACCGTCGAAGATAAGGACCCAACATCTCAAAATACATCAATGACAATGAAACAAAGGAAAGAGCGCATCATCTTTTCCATCATATATGTTAATATATTCATCCATGTATTCATAAGACGCAATGATTCAGCTGCTCAGTGGCGCAATTTTCACATTAATACATTCATTGTGGAGACGATGCTGTGCTGCCTCCTTTCTTTTATTGTTACTGTATCTATTACCTAATTATACATCTATAATGAGTTATAGTTTTTTTTCTAACCTGTCTTTGTTTTCTTATCTTATGCTTCAGCTGATACAACATCATTTCGAGTAACTTGCTTTAAATGAGGCACCTAGATATAAGGAAGCTATATCAGAATCTGCCACAGGCTTAGGCTCAGTGTACACAGTGTTTTTTGACACATGTTTTTTGTAAGCCAAAATCAGGAGTGGGCACAGAAAAGAAGTATGTTGAAAAGGGTTGTAGTTCTTCTGTGTTTTAGATCTTTTACTGGATTTGGCATACAAATACTTCTGGAAAAAAAAAAACATAGGGCTACATGTATGAAAACTGTCTAGGGCTAAAACTCACTTTGTTGCCCATAGCAACCAATCAGAGTGACCCTTTAATTTTTCCAGAGCGCTATATGAAATGAAAGGGGCATTCTGATTGGTTGCTATGGGCAACAAAAAGAGTTTTAGACCTAGTAAATTTTCATACATGTGGCGCATAGTGCGCACTGAGCCTAAGTAAGGTATTAACAATGGGGACTCATAAGGGTATGTTCACATGGCACATTGGGGCTTGTACTGTACACGCCGCAATACGGCAGGTGTTTTGGAAGCATGTGTGCACTTCTATTCAAACGCATTGTCTGTGCACAAAAATCGCGGTAATTACCGCGATTTTACCGCGATTTTTGTGCAGCAATGTACAGTATTAATTGCTGTACCTTCCTGCACCAAAAAACGCATTGAAAAAACGCATCAAAAACGCACCGTGTGAAAGCACCCTAAGGGCATGTTCACACGGCGTTTTTGGACGAGGTTTTCGGAGCGTTTCCTCGCCCAAAACCTCGTCCAAACCACATCAAAACCTCGCCTGAAACACGTTTCTTCAGACGAGGTTTTTGATGAGGCTTTAATCAGGTTTTGGATAAAGGTTTTGGGGATCAGGTTTTCGACGGTTTTCACCCTAAAAAATGATTGGGCCAGGAAAAAAAACCGTCCCAAAAAAACCGCCCCAAAAAAAGGGTCCCTACAACACGCTTCAAAAAATTTGACATGCTAATCTTTTTAAATTTTTTTCCAAAAAAGCGTGTAAAAACCTTGTCGTGGGGGAAACTACAAGGGTTGGGTTTTAAACATGGGAAAGCAATAAAATTGAACTGGACGAGGTTTTGGGCTGGGAAAACGCTCCGAAAAACCCTTGCCCAAAAAACGGCATATGAACTTTAACCCAAAGGGTGCTTTCCCGGTGCGTTTTTGGGGTTTTTTTTTCAACGGTTTTTTGGGCAAAAAGGCACGCAATTAATGTTTTGTACATTGCGCCCCAAAAATCGGGGGCAATATCCCCGGTAAATTCGCGGGTTAAATGCAGTAATTCCCGGGAAAATTTTTTTTGCAGCAATGGCAGCATTAATTGCTGTGCCTTTTGCAAAAAAAAACACATTAAAAAAAAACGCATAAAAAAACTTCCCGTGTGAAAGCACCTTAATAAAACATTAGAGGACATCAAAAAAATGAACCCCGGGCCCGTCTTTTAAAATTCGGTGAAAAGTAAATTTTTTTATGTTTCACGTGTGGTAAACCCAGGGGTTTGGGGGGGCTAGATTTTTTTAAAATTCTAGACTTTTTATTGTTTTCCTTATCTTATCCCTAAACCTTTTCTCCTTATGTTTGAAGTCCTATCAAAGTCCAGTTTGTATTTTTAATGTTGATTATTCTATTCATACATTACTGATTATATAGTGAGAGACTTGTCAAATTAGTTTATACTATATGTTAACAATTTCTCTTTATATTTATTGTTACTTTGAACATGTGAAAACTGTTAGGGTATGTTCACATGGGGTTTTGGGTCCGTGTGAACATATGCTTTTGGATGCGTGTTAAGTGGGCAGACATTTCTGGGTCTGTGTAGAGAGAGTAAGGGCTCGTTCATACGCCTTATTCTGAGACGGATTTCAGCTTTTTTCGCTGCAATTTCGGCTGGAAAAACCCCTCCCCGGCATTATGGTAATCCCCAGTTCTCATAGGAATAAGGATTTTCCTCTCCCCTTCCCCGCTGGCGGGAAAACGAATTTTTATTAAACCAAAAATATGGTGGTTTTAAAACCTTTTTATCAAAGGGGAAAAGTTTTGTCCTTCCTCCCCAGAGCCCCGGTTTTAAAATTGACATGTCTCACTTTAAAATGGAATAAAACCCCCTTTTTCACTTTTACTTTCCAAGTTATTCAGAGATTGTTTTCTTGCGACACATTGTGCTTTAAGTTAGTAATACATTTTGGTCCATACAATCCTTGTTTATTTGTGAAAAAATCAAAATATTATGAAAATGTGGAAAAATATGCAATTTTCAAAGTTAAAAATTTGTGCGTGTAAGACATAGTTATTCCACTCAAAATAGTTTATTACTAGCATCTACCATATGTCTACTGTAGGTTGGCATCATTTTTTAAATGTTTTTTTTTACCACATTAGGGGGCTTAGAAATTTAGAAGTCGTTTTTCAAATTTTCAAGAAAATTTGCAAAATAGATTTTTTTAGGGACCAGTCCAGTTCTGACGGGGCTTTTAGGGGTTTGTATGTTAGATACCCCCATAAATGACCCCATATAAGAAACTAGACCCTTTAAAGTATTTAAAAAAGCATTTAGGAAGTTTGTTACCACTTGTGGGGATGTAACTCAGTGGTAGCACAAACACACCGTCCTCAGCTTACGTTTTAAAGTCTTTTGGCCTTTATTTAGCCACAGATTACACAGCAAAACAAAAATGCATATGGGCTTAACGTCAGCCCAAACAAAATAAAATACACAGTCCATGTGGATAACTCACAGCCTCTGGGTACCCAACAGTTCCTGGGTGCATTCCCAGATCAGGGGAATGTGGCATACGGCAGACAGTAGGCTGGAGCACAGACTTTCCACCTCTTGACCAGTCAGGCAAACTCTCTGACTGAGAACCACACCCACTGTTTCTCCAAACTTACTGCCTTAAGAAGGCCTGGCAAAACCTGGACTGGATACATGGGAACAGTTTTCTCAACCTACTCTTTAGACTGTTCCAGTAAAAACCTTCCCCAGATCGACTGCTCCAGTCATTCTAATGGAACCAAAACAAATGAGAGTACCATACCAATACTGACGAACGGCTAGCAGGTTTTACTTCATTGAGACTAAAAATCTCGGTGACACGTATTGGCCATCCAAAATGGCACCTTGTGCCTTCTCACACCCTTTAGATATTTCACAGAAATTAAAGCAAAGTGGAGGTGAAATTTTAAAATTGTATTTTTTATGCAGATTTTCAATTTTTATTCATTATTCACTGGAACACGGTAGATGTGACCAGTTAAATGAAACTTAACATAAATTCCTCAGATTCTGCCATTTTTAGAGATATCCCATATGTGACCCTAGTGCGCTATTTGGCTCAACTACAAGCCCCAGAATGGGAGCAGCACCTACCAGACTCTGGGGTCTCATTTTTAATACGATTTTATTTAGGCGCCATTTCAGGTTTGTGGACACCCTGAGGTGCTAAAACTTAATAAACTCCCCTGAAAAGACACTATATGGGAAATTACACCCCTTAAGAAATATATCCAGGGATATGGTGAGTATATCGACCACACAGGTGTTTCACAATTTTTTTTAGCGTTAGGCTAAAAAAAATTATTTTTTCCAACAATCTGCAATTGTAGCTGAAAATGTTTTAATTTTACAATGCTGGAAAAAAGTATCCCAAATTGTGTTTTGCAATTTCTTCCAAGTTTGGCAATACCCTACACATGGGTGTAAACTGTTGTTTGGGCGCATGGCAGGGCGTACAAGGGAGGGAGCGCTATTTGGCTTTTGGAACGCAGATTTTGGTGGAGCCATGTCGCATTTGTGAAGCCTCCGAAGTACCAAAACAGGTGAAACCTTCCAGAAGTTGTCCCATTTTGGATTCAACACCACTCATGGATCTTATATAGGGGGTGTATTGTGAATTTTGGGTGCACAGGTGTTCCGTAGTATTTTTAGCATTGGGCCATGAAAATGGGAGGAAAAAAATGCAGTTCCGCCATTGTTTTTTGGGCTTAATTTTTACAGTGTTTGCCATACTGGATAAATGACAAGATTACTTTACTATGTGGTTCGGTACAATTGCAATGATATACATTTTATATAGTTTTTTTATGTGTTATTACACAATAGAAATGAGTTTATAAACATTTAATTTTTATGTTGTCATAGTCTGACAGCCATAGCTTTTTTATTTTTCTGTATATGGAGCTTATTAAAGGCTTGTTTTTTGCGGGGTGAGTTGATGTTTTTATTGGTACCATTAAGGGGTGCATATGATGCTTTGATCACTTTATATTAAGGTTTTGGTGAGGCATTTTGAACAAAATACAGCAATCCTGGTAGTGTTTTTTATTTTGTTACAGTGGTCACCATGCAGTATAAATGACAAGCTAGCTTTACTCAGCAGGCTGATACGATTACTGCTTTTACACAATAAAAACACTTTTATTCAAAAAGGAAAACACGATTTTGCATTGCCATAGTCTGAGAGCCATAACTTTTTTATTTTTCTGTGTATGGAGCTGTATAGCAGCTTGTTTTTTGCGAGATGAGTTGATGTTTTTATTGGTGTTGTTTTGGGGGGACAGGGCAATCCTAGTAGTGTTTTTTATTTTTATTTTTAACAGCACTCACCCTGCAGTATCCGTGAGAAGTTAGTTTTACTCCTTGTGTCGAGACGATTATAGTGATACCCAGTTTATATAGTTTTTTTTTATGTGGAAGCGCTTTTTTTTTTAAATTGTTTTTATTGTGTAAAACAATATTTATGCATTGCTATCTTCTTATAGCCATACCTTTTTTATTTTTCCGTATACAAATCTGCGTAAGGGCTTTTTTTGTGGGATGAATTTACGTTTTACTTGATACCACTTTGGTGTTTATATGAGTTTTTGATCACTTTTTATTCCATTTTACGTACTGCGGGATGAACAAAAACCGCAATTCTGTGACCGGTTTTTTTTTTTACGACGTTCACCGTACAGGTTAAATAACGTGACATATTTATAGGGTGGGTCGTTATGCATGTGGCGATACCAAATATGGGTACTTTATTTCTTTTTGATCTTTTTTGGGGTGATTGGTGTTTGTTAAGGGGAAAAGGGTGGTGTACATGTTTTTACTTTGTTTTTCGTGTTTGTGTTTTACTTTTTTTAAACTTCTTTACACTTTTTACACTTTTCCCCAGAGGGGAATTGTACGAACAATCGTCAACTCGCTCATACAAGAGGAGACCTGTACACAGCATTAATGCTGTGCACTGGTCTCCATGGTGACTGTCAATCACCATTCCCACAGTGCATTGCGGGCATGGTGACGTCATTCGTAACACATCTGGGCTGTCGGGTAAGGGGACCAGTGAGCGGTGTTTGCGCCGCTCACTGCGCCGATCACAGGCAGGAGGAGCTCACTCCTCCTGCCAGCAAGTTCATTATCGCAACCATGGTAGGTCGCGATAAGGAAGGATTAATCACCCACGGCCGGAGCTTACTCTGGTCGCAGGGGATGCGGCATGATGCCAGCGGTAATATACCTCTGGTCCCATGCCTCAATCTTGCGAGCACCGCTTGTGAGCTCACAAGATCGCCATGACGTACCAATACGTCAAGTTGCGGGAACCCCTACCCGACCTTGCTGTATGGGTACATCAAATGTCGGTAAGGGGTTAATAAGAAGTTGTTGGGGAAGAGTTATCCCACAGTGAAGGGGCAGCCGATCAGTTCAGGGTAAGCTGCAGAGCAGTTAGAAGAGAGTGAGAAGACGGAGGATTGCAGCATTAATGAGAGGAGGAAGGTTTATGTGGATCTCACTCCTGGTGTCCAGTGGACATGTAAATAGTTCTTCTAAGTTGAAAGCAGAAAAATGGGGAGGCCGGAGTAAGGACTCTTAGAGGAAGTCAGTGTCCAGGAGAAGACACCAATACGGGGAGCAGTCAAAGAGGTAAAGCAAGGGACACTAGGAAGAGTAGTACTGCAAGGTCGGCCCTGGGAAGACTAAGGGTATGTTCACATGGCGTAATTGTGGGGCATATTTTGGCTATGTATTACACCCGTCTTCACCCGGCGTACAATAAGCGTGTATTGTATGTCGGGAGAAAGAAGTGACATGTCAATTCTTCCCGGCATTTACACTTCATGGATCATAGAAGTGAATGGGGCTGCACCCCCCCTCCGCACTTTAGAAGTATGCACTGGCCAGCGCGTACTTCTAAAACACCCGACGTATTGCAGCAAGTACAGTACGTGCTGCAATACACCGTGTGAACATACCCTAAAGCGATCTGAATAGACCTCCCTTGGTGGTCAAGTCCTGTTCCCAGTAAGGAGGACCAGAGAGAAAGACTATTGGAAAGGGCGGGTAACGCAGTGAGGTGGACTTAGGGGGAGCCTAACTGTGAGTGCGTGTTGCTGGAGTGATACTGCTGCTGGGTGTTGTGATACATGGAACTGTACAGTGTGAAGACAGATTCCTACAGCAAGTAAAAGCCTTGTTAAAGGGGTTGTATAATTTCATTGAATGGTCTTCAGAATAAGGGGACAGTGAAAACAAGCAACTTTGCAATTGGATGTCATTTCCAAAGCTGTCTTGTTTTCACTCTCTCCTTTATCTTCATTTTGTGTAAACACTGTTCCCCAGTGCAGGTCGGATTCCTCTTCCTTGCATTTCATTGGCGGACGGCTCTACTAATTTACATTCTGTTTCCCTCCCCCGCCCCCGTCCTATTCCCAAGAGCGCGCATTCCTGCCTCTCTCACTCAGAATAAGGGGCTGGCAACAATTTAACTCTATACAACCACCAGCTCCTCATTGACACTGAAGCTGCTTCTACAATCAGAAAACAGCAGAATTGTGCCTCGGTGCCTAAAGCTCCTGCATGTAAGGGGCAGGCAACAATTTCACTGTATACAGCTCGCAGCTCCTCAGTGACACTGAAGCTGCTTCTACAATCAGAACACAGCAGAATTGTGCCTCGGTGCCTTGTGTAAACATAGAAGGGAGACGGATCTGTGCTGCTCTGGAGGAGTTCCATACTGGATTCAACTGTAACAAACCTCTAGCTGTGAGAGAAGAAGAGATCACTGCTCTGAGTTCATAGAACGCTGTCTAGACTGAATGCAGGCCTGTGGTATGTAAACAGCTCCTACAAAATAATACTGCAAAAGGAGAGGAACGACACACTGACTCTGGAGCGAGCATGAACAGTGAAGAAGGGGATGATGTCATCCCCCTTCAGTTAAGAAACACCCAGCTGGGAGGGGAAGAAATGCTCCTGGATTTCAGGAACTGAGAGAATTAAGCTTCAAGAGAACAGCCAAACTGATTAAGTGATAAATCCCCTTTAACCCCGGAAAAGCTGTGTTGTGTAAAGCTCTTTATTGCTGGTGCACCACACGTCCATACACTGCACCTCTCCCCACAGTAACAAAGGAACTGTAAGGGTGTTTGCCAAGGGCAACGAACGGTTGGTGTACAGCTGTCACTGCCGCTCTGTCTTACGCAAGCAGCAGGGTGCTTCAAACTGCCATGCAACAGAGAAGAAGCACTGTAAAAACCACAGGACACAGTGAGTTAACTAACTGCGGTGAGTACAAATAAAGTGGGTAGCGGACTGTTTCTCTGGCCCTAAGAATGTACCGGGATATAGGGCATACTTAAGACAATCCTTATGAAAAGATTAGTCATTGTTTTTGATGTAAAACAAAAACTGTATCAATTGTAGAAATGTTTTCAACATATTTTAAAGGGGTAGTCCTGTTTCTGGAAAATCTTTTCTCTGGCTGCTCGCTGTGATCCGGTCCTGCATGTGAATGAGGAGGGCGATGCTAGCACCACCCTCCTCATTCACTTCTATGGAAGTAGCGTGTATAGCAGAGTGTGTGTGTGTGCTCAGCTATACTCCATAGAAGTGAATAAGGAGAACGCCGCTAGCGCCACCCTCCTCAGGACCGGATCACAGCAAGCTGCGAGCAGCCAGAGTAGAGATTTTCCCAAAACAGGACTACCCCTTTAAGGTTGTCCCTCAATTTGTCCAAGTTTTTAATTTTGGCCCCTGAGTATTTGTGTTTCACACGCCTGTGTTAGACTTATATATTCTACTCAGTCATATTAGCATCAATTCCTGGAAAAAAAGTCTAATACATATTTACAGAAAAATGTTGGTCTCTCATAAGACTTAAATTTTAATACATTTGGATAAAAAAAAATATTCTTACGAAAAAATGGCCACCATATAATAAATGAAATGTGTATTACTCACCAATAGTCCATCATTATCTTTTAATTTCTTTTTGATGTTCGAGATACAATCCTCATAGGGGTACTTCATTTATTCATTAGGCAACCGTTAACATTGCTTAGGGAATCCTACGAAGTTGCCTTAAAAAAGGGAAAAATCAGCCCTCCTGATACATCAAAAAAGACAGGACTGATACAGGATGGGATACGTGATGACTTACAGGTTATAGGGAAATATGACTCATGCCACCTAGAAGTTAAAGTGGTTGTCTCACTATAACAAAAACAAGTCACTTAGCAATATATGTCCATTAACAGTGTCCTACCTATTCTGAGATATCCCTTCTTGTATGGGCTGCATCTACTCTTCAGGTCGCTATAGCTACAGACCTGTTCAATTTCTCATGATAGGCTGCAAGCACTGGTTGCTATAGCTACACACCTGGCTTCTACTGCAGCCTACTAGAAGCCAGTAAACACGCCCCTGAATTCAAAATGAAACCAAGAAAACAGGACTGAGGTGAGATGAATCAATGTAGTGAGACAACCCCTTTAAGAACATAATCACAAAGTATCGGGGACTCCTTAAATTGTATGTCACAATAAAAGATCTGATTCCAGACACACCATCCATCACTTAAAGAAAAGGCAGAAGCCTTAAAGATCATCTAGTAAAGAGCCAGATGTCGGCCTAACAACTGGGGGTACCTGGTTAGAAAGAAAACCATTAGGTTGTTTTAGATGTGGGTCATGCTAGTTTTGTGGACATATCCTAACGGAAAACATTTATGAGTGCAAATACAGGCAGACAGTTCTTCATCAGAGATTTTATTAGTTGTAAGTCAGAAGGTGTGATGTACCAAGCAACATGCCCTTACCCCAAGGACTATATAGGAAAAAACGAGAAGGGAACTGAGAAGAAGGATAGGGGAGCACCTGGGGGCTATCAGAAGGCAGATGGATACTCCGTTACACACAGGGGAAATGTAGATTTGTTAAAGTTCCGAGGAATAGAATTGGTACACCAACCATTGAGAGGTGGCGTTTGGGACCGCATGATTTTGAGAAAAGAATCAGAGTGAATATTCTGAATGGATTCCATTTACACAAAAATGTTTCTATGATAGGGCTTGTTCACATGACGTTTTTGTGATCCATTTTACGGATCCGTTTTACGGATCCGCAAAACGGATCTAACAATTGTCAGTGTGATTAACATTGAGTTCAATAGCAAAAGCGCATCGCTGTTCTCACGGGAGATCGGCGATGCGCTTTTGAGGGCTCTCCTGCACTGCGCTTTTCGCATCCGCTTTAAGAATTGACATGTCAATTCTTATTGCGTTTTAGTAAGTCAAAGCCCCTAGGGTAAGGGAGTGCCTTTTGGCCCCTGTCCAAAGGTCCACACCCCGGGGGGAACTTCATGTGCTTTGCCCCTGAAAGGGTTTGCGAAAAGCGCCGTGGGCGGCGGAGGGGGATCAAGGGAGGGGCCCCTGGACAGGGGATCGCAGGGGGGAGGTCGGCTGGGGGGGGATCGGGGGGGAACGGGGGTTTGCGGGGGGGTAGCTGGATGGATCCGGGAGCGCCGTGTGTGGAGGACGGGGGGGTGGGGGGTGCGGGGAGGGGGGGAGGAAAAGGTGCTGCGAGGGGCATCGGCGGTGAGCGGCGAGTAAGGGCGATGGATGGGGGGAGGGGGCTGTGGGGGAAAATGCTGGGCTGGCTTGCGCGGGGGGAGAAAGAGTGGGGGTCGGCTGTGCTGCGGGAGAAAGTGTGGGGTCGACTGTGCTGGGGGAGAAATCGGGTCGGGTGTCGCGGGGGGGAAAAATGCTGGACTCGGCTGTGCTGCGGGGGGAAAGTGCTGGACTCGGCGTGTGCGGGGGGGGAAAGTGCTGGGCCGGTGTGCTGCGGGGAGAAAGTGTGGGCTCCGGGTGTGCTGCGGGGAGAAAGTGTGGGTGGCTTGCTGCGGGGGGGGGAAAATGTGGGGTCGGCTGTGCTCGGGAGAAAGTGCGGACTCGGGTTTTGTGCGGGGGAAAAATGTGGGTGGCTTTCCGGGGAAAATGGTGCTTGCTGCGGGGAGAAAATGCTGGACTCGGGGTTGCGGGGGGAAAAAAAGTGCTGGACTCGGGTGGCTGCGGGGGAAAAAAAAAGTGCTGGACTCGTGTGCTGCGGGGAAAAGGTCTGCTCGGCTCTCGGGGAAACGGACCGGCTGTGCTGCGGGGGGAAAGTCTGGGCTCGGGTGTGCGCGGGGGGGAAAGTCTGGGCTCGGCTGTCTGCGGGGGAAAGTGCTGGACTCGGGGTGCTGCGGGGAGGAAAAGCTGGGGCTCGGCTGTGCCGGGGAGAAGTGCTGGAATCGGGTGTGCTGCGGGGAGAAGTCTGGGACTCGGGTGTGCTGGGGGAAGAAAATGCTGGACTCGGCTGTGTCTCGGGGAAAAAAAAGTCTGGGGTCGGCGTGCTGCGGAAAAAAGTGCTGGATCGGGGTGTGTGCGGGAAGAAAGGCTGGATCGGGTGTGCTGGGGGGGAAAAATGTGGAGGCTGGCTGCGGGGGGGGGGAAAATGCTGGTCTGGGTGTGCTGCGGGGGAAAAGGTGGACTCGGCTGTGCTGGGGGGGGAAAGTTGGATCGGCTGGCTGCGGGGGGGGAAAGTGCTGGGCTCGGCTGTGCAGGGGGGAGAAGTGCTGGGCTCGGCTGTGCTGCGGGGAAAAAAGGCCCGGGACTCGGCTGTGCTGGGGGGAAAAAAGTGCGGGGCCGACTGTGGGGCGGGGAAAAAAAGGGGCTGGGCTCGACTGTTTTGGGGGGAAAGGAAAGTGCTGGGTCAGCTGGGGCTGGGGAGGGAAAGTGTTTGGCTCACTGTGCTGCGGGGGGGAAAATGAGGGGTTTCCGCTGTGCTGGGGGGGAGAGAAAGAGTTTTTGGGGGTTTGGCCCTGTGTTTCCCGGGGCTAAAGCATGGGCCGAGCAGAGTTTGCTCCCGGGGGCGCCCCCCCCCGGGGCGGGGGAGTTTTGCCGCCGCGGGGCCGGGGCGCAGCCGAGAAAGAGTTTCCCGCCGGCGTTTCCCCCGGGGCCCCAGGAGTGGCCCCCGGGCTGGCGCGGGGGGTGGGGGAAGCAGCCGGGCTGGGAAAAACCCGGGGCAGAGTTTGCCCCAACCCGAGCCCAGTTGGCCGGGGTCATGGAGTCGGGAACAGGGAGAAGATGAATGGGGGTGTGGGGCGCGGGGAGAAGAAAATTTGGAGTGCCCGGGGGGAAAGGGAAAGATGAATGGGTGGGGGGGGGGGGCGGGGGGAAGAAAAAGGGGGAAAAGGGTTTTTTAAGGGGGGCCAGGGAAAAGATAAATGGATGGGGGCCCGGTGGAAAAGGGGGATAAAAGGATGTGGGGCCGAGGGAGAAAAATGAAGGATGCCCGGGCGCGGGGAAAAGAAATGGAGTTGGGGGCGCAGGAAATAAATGAAGGGTTGGGGGCGCGGGAAAGAAAAAATGGGGGTGTGGGGGGCGGGGGGAAGAAGTTTGAATGGAGTGTCGGGGGGCGGGGAGAAGATAAAGGGAGTGTGGGCCCCAAGGGGGGGGGGGGGGGGGGGGGAAAGATGAATGGAGGGTGGGGCGCAGGGAGAAGATAAGGGAAAAGTTCCGGGGCGGGGGGTTTGAAACCCGATTTCCCGAGGGCGGGTTTTTTGGGAATACAGCGAAGCCCGGGACAAAAACACGACTCCAACACCAGCTCAACAACGGTTTTTTTTTTACAAAATTTTTCTGGAAAAGAGGGGTGAACAAACCCCCCCAAAACCCCAAATTTTAAAAATTTACAATCCGGGGCCCCCCGTCTGCACACCCACCCGCAGAATGTTCTCTCGGGGATGCCCGGTAATTTTAAACCTAACCGGGGGGTTGGGGAAAGCCAAAACCCCCTTCCCTTCCAATACCATAATCCCCAAACGGGAACAATTGTTTTGGGGTGGGTTTTTGCGGGGGCTCGTGGTGCAGAAACAGAAACTTACACATTTTTAAATGGATTTACCCATTTCCCCCCCAAACACACATGTAAAAAATTTTCCCCTCCCGAGGGAAACCATTTTCAAGTAGCTAACGGGGGAATATAAAAATCCCCAAGCCCGAACAGGGGGAAATGTTTTTTGGGAAACCCCCCTTTTGGGCCCTTTGTAACGAGCCAAAACTAACAAAAACAAATTTTTCAGGCCTTCTCACAGTCCTGACTCTTTGGCTTTGCATGAAACCCGTGAGGAACCCTTTAAAAGAGGGCCCGGCAACCCCCTGTCCTCCGGTCAGTTTTTTTGGGGAAGAAGGGAGGGTCGGCTGCGGGGACGCCCCTTCTCTATTTTGGGCAGCTTGCCCTTCTTGTCCAGGGGTTCTTCTCTCTTCTGGATGGCGTTTGTATGGACAGTCAGGCTCCCCCCTTTGTCTCGGGAAAAACTGTAAATTTCCGTTTCCTTTTTAGCTCACCCTCTGCCCTCAGTCTTTTCTCCTCTGAATTCACAGCTTCTAAAATGGTCCCTACATGTCCCCTTCTTATACCATGCCCCACATTTGTTATACGGGAAAAACGGGAATAGGGGACACCCTTGGGGCCAAATGGTAAAATTACAAAAAAATTTTTCAAAATTTGTCATCATGGGTTTTAAATTTGGAAAAACAGGGAGGCTGCCCCCATTTAGAAGAAGATGAAGGGAAAGGTTTTGGGCGCGAGGAAAAGAGAGACTCTTTTCCTAAAACAAAATCCTTAAAGGGGAAATCCGTTAAACGGAAGTGAAAAATCCCAAAAACGGACCCACAAAAAGATCCCCTCTTGCTTTTTCCGGATCTGCTTTGGGAAATGCAGTTTTCCCTAATAAAAAAGGGGATCGAAAAAAGGATTCAAAAACTTTGGTTTAAACAACCCAAGTCGAATTATCAAAGTTTCATTTGAATTAAACTGTAAATTTCCCAATGATCTTCATTTTTAACCTTCCCTTTACTTTTTGTAAAACTTTGTTTTTATTTTATGCCCCCCTTTTTTCATGATAACAAAGTTTTGGTTTAAAATCTAGGGCGGAGTAAGCTGTTTGGTGTCATTTTGAAACTTACCTATGCCCTATCCCTGAAGGTTATATTTAAGAAGTGGAGGAAGGATTATGGCGATTTCATTTCTGCCCTCAATATTGAGACTATGTTGAGCCCAGGAGAGGTGGGGCGATTTATTGAATGTTTGGGTGAGTGGCTTCCCTTTGGAGTAATGTTATAGATATGACTGGCAGCCGGCTGTATGTATGAAGGTAAAAAATGTCAGATAGTGGAGAGTAGTGGGTACTGGCTTACGCTGGCGCGACATTATGTTGTGGGCATATGTGCACTGGATCCTCATGGAAAGAGTGAAGCAGGCCGAAATGTAAGCCTGCACCTGCGCGGTTGTATGTTGTAAACGTGTGTGCACTTGGCTTTGCTGAACAGGAGGCGGACGCCTGCATAGTGTGAGTAAAGTTGAGTGTCGGTCGTGATGGTTGCTGTTGGTGGGGGTTGCGCCTGTGTTCTTTGGACGGACGGCGCCTGTGCGGTTTGATTTTCAGGCGCTGCACGGGCGACTTAAAGGGCCCTTTTGTCGGGCCAAAAATAGGAGATCGTAGTTTATTTTGAATGTTTAAGGTAGAGATCTCTGGGGAAAATTCCAGGAAACCTAGCATAGTTTGCATATTTGTAAAGATGTAAAAATTAACCTAGTATATTCTAAATAACAACAAGATAGAAATGTGGTGTTTGTTTCCTAGCCAATCAGCTTGTACAATTTTTTGCAGTTTAGGGCTGACTTATGTCTTGGCTACAGCCTCATCCCGGGATGGGTGCACCTAAATGGGGGTGCACTTTTTTGGGGGAAAAATCCCCGGAAGTTGCAGGAATATTTAAAAGGGACTGGGGGGGAGGGCAAACAATATACATCAAGATATGACGATAGAGAGCTGGAATTTTAAAAAAAAAGGGGGGGGGTGGGGGGGGGGGGGTTTAAAAAATGTTAAAAAAAACGGGGGAGAAAGTAATAAAAAAAAAATGAAAAAACTCTAAATTGCATTTGACCAATGCCAGGAGTCCAACAAATACATTTCTAGAATTATTTATTGTGAAGAAAAAAATGACAAGTGGGGGAACTGAGTCATGGGGGGATGGAGCTTTTACTGGGCGTTTAATTTGAAGAGACTGTAAAAATGGGAGGGGGGGAAAATGTATGTTTATGTAAGTCCTATTGAAGCCAAAATGCAGGAAGATATAGATACAGGGAAATGAGCTGTGGAATCATTTGGGTAGAATACATGGGGGTAAAAACAATAAATTTAATTTATAGGGTCTGCTATAGGCCCCCCAAATATAACAAAAAACCCCTGGAAAAGTAGCCTCAACAAATAAATGAAGCCGCTAATCAAAAAGAGGTTGTTATTAGGGTGATTTTTTAATACCCCCGGCATAATTAGGAAACTGAAACCTGTGTTCTCTTTAAAAAAGGAAACAGGGTTTTTTTCAGACTAAAAAATTTCCTTTCCCAAATGGTGAGGAACCGACAGAGGAAAGGCCCCCTTTAGACTTAATTTCATAAAAAGACCTGAAAAGTAAAAAAGGTTCAGGTTGGGGGGGGACCTAGGGGAAGGTACCACGATAATAAAAAATTTTTATTTATCCCCAATAAGTTTTTGTCAGGACCCCCGAAACACTGAATTTCAGGAAAACTAAATTTTAAAGTGCTTAGAGAGGCCCTAACCACATGAATGGGAAAGGTGTTTAAAATAACG
>JAODAL010021258.1:0-67509 GCA_025379985.1 Phyllomedusa bahiana | reverse complement strand
AATATTGCCCTTGTCAGGAGGTAAGAGAGATTTCCAGGTTTCTCTGGTTACCGTCCTGCTTTCCCTTCCTGATTAGACAGAGAGCAGGGAGTGACATCACCATACTCGGAGAGAGCAGTCCTTATTTCTTACAAGATTAGATTAATTGATTAATGAGCACTTGTTTTCACTCCTCAGACGTCTGTAGCTTTGTCTCCTGAAGATTACATCTCTTGCACTTATGTCAGTGTAATGGTTCAGCTAGTTATAGAGGTGCTAAATATGCTGATCACTGCTGTAGAACCACCCACAGCCTGAACAAGCAGTGCAGGTCTGAAGCTGCCTTTGACTCTATGAAACACATGATGAGAAAACTTCTTTAACACTGGCATAAAAAAACAATGATTTTTAAGGGTTTGTTCCCATGGGCAAATTTCGACGCGCATTTCGCGTTGTATTTGCACTCTAGTACGGGGCGAGATGCACGCCGAAATTAAGGTAATCCATAGTTCTCATAAAGAACTATGAATTACGCCTCCTCTCCCTGCTCGTACAATACGATCGTATTGTACGAGTGGGGAGATAAGTGACATGTCAATTACTTGTGGCGAATACACGCCGTGAGTAATGCATGCCTATGGGGCCGGTGGGCTTCCAGACTCCCAAATCACCCGGCGTAATTGCGGCCGTACTGTACGCCCCGCAATTGCGCCGTGTGAACATAGCCTAAAGGGATTTTCCAAGATTTTTAAAAACCTCCCACTGTGCTAAAGTAGAAAATTAAAACATACTTCTCCCATCACCACCATTCCAGCACTGCCAGAGCTCCAGTGTTCTCTCTCCCTAGTCCATCACTGATGACATCACGTTCATGGATGACATGATGCAGCGGCCAATCACTGACTGCTGTGCTCACATGCTGTACATGTATGTGACTGCTGTTTGCCAGAGATTGGCTGCAGCATCACGTGATCCATGAACATGATGTAATCAGTGAGGGATGGGGGGAGGACACTGGAGCTGGAATGGTGATGATGGGAGAAGTATGAGTTCATTTTCTTTTTAGCGCAGTGGAAGGAAGGTTTTTAAAAGTCTTGGAAATCCCTTTATTGAATTTCCCACATTAGATTCTGTGTTTTAATTTTTTCAATCCAGCAAAACTGAAAATGAAAATTTGAATGCAATCAAGCACAATATCTCATCCAGTCCTGCTTGCGATGATCCTGGAAGCTGAGATCAGCACTGCTACTTGCACAGCACGTGCACCGATTCTGATTTGAAGCATCTGCATGTGACATGGAAATAGAAAGTAGGAATCTTATAAGTAGATTTCTAGCTGAGTGTAGAAATCCACGAGTACGAGAATCATCATAACCGAATGATCCAGTGTATAGAAATAGTTGTCAGCAGATGACACGTCTTACTATCTTCTCAAGGCTCACAACAGAGAACAAGCCCCTTGATGGCATGTGGCCCCTTACACTATGCATTACTCACAGATTAAAGGCTAAAACAGATTTAAATTCCGCATTATTTAGTCACTGGGTTGATGAAGACATTGGCGGCTCAGACAGACTAATGACATCACTACTGGTGTTTAGACTAACACACTGCAGCTCTGTGAATCAAGTGACCTAGGAGGACACAAATTATGGCTGGACTAGAATCTAATGACATCATCAGTGACCACGAAGACTTGGATGAGTGTGTTATTATTTTATTTCACGTGACATCTACCTATTAAAAATATTATTTGAAAAGAGCATAGAAGCGGACATCTGCATAGTTGGCTGCTATCCTGTTGTATCTCATCTTTTTATTTGTAGAATAATAAGATAACTATGTTGTACTATAGTGTTTTGTAGATCTGAATTATATCAACAAAACCCACAGTTGTGCACAGCTCACCTTGTTCCAATGTTGTATAGGATTAACAGCCTGGGTGTATCCCAATCCACAATGCACGGGAATAACCCCAGGACAAGGGGTGGAGAAACAATCCAAAACGAAAAAGTATTTCAGCAACAGGGGAAGGATGAATATATCCATAAAATCTTCTTTTATTAACCTTAAAAAGATTGAAAAAGCTCTAAAATTAACGGTCTCCTATAAATGGCTTTGGTAAATCACCTTTTTGAAATTTTGCAAACTCTTTTTAAAGATTAATAAAAATTGTATCAAATTCAACCTTTTAACGGTTTGCTGGATAACATTTAGTAGACAGAGACACAGCCAAGAGGCTTTTGCTTAGTAAACTAACCAATAGGGGCACTGTTCTTCTGAATTTTATAATTAGCGGTGTCCCCACCATAATAAAAATGCCTTTAAAAAATTCTCTCATTATTCTGGCATTTGGCAAATATACATAATTCTGGTAATACTAATTGACTTAAAATGGGTAAGATTTATTCTGATTTCGTGTCAGATAGTGAGAAAAAAATGCATGTGTGTCTTTTTATAAAGTGTATTTAAACTTCTGGCTTCAACCATATGTGCACTTAGAGCAGATACAATCTCTTTTATCTCCTGATCAGGGCAATATCAAAAGAGCAATGTGTTTAGTAAACATCTTTATTTACTTTTCCCTACATGGTGAAAGCTAATCATTGTAGTGAAAAAAAAAACAACCTTTAAGCAATATACTGTACAGTGCCTATTCAAATCGGTGAGTTATCTGTGTAATGCAGGACAGGTCCTCCAGAGAGAGACACTCTTTCTAACCTCTGTCCACTCAGGCCAAGAGGCGAGCATACTAAATATGTGCCTCTCTCTATTAACTTCTAATTTCTAACTATGGTGTATGAAAATAGGTTTTCTATACTGGAGAACCCCTGTAAAGGCAAAGTTCTGTGAACTTTTTACTCAAGAACAAGTACTTGAGGGTGATTTCAGTAGCCATTTCTCTGACAACTCTGACAATTGTGCAGCAGAATTCTACTTAAATTCTTAGTCTGAGTTGCTCATTTGTGGGCATACGTAATCTATGGAACTTCATGTTGGGGGCCACATATGTGTACTCCATCCCAAACCAGGTAGCTATTGTGACTACAAATGTATTGCTCATTTATAATTTTTGGGTTGTTGTGTTATGTCTTTCCCCAGGAATGGTCAAACAGGCTCCCAAATTCCACAATGTTTTGTCAAACCCTGGTTCCTTATCATAATAAACATTGGCATAAACATCATATAGATAACATGTCATGAAATGAAAGGCCAAAGACAGCTTCCTTATTATTTCCTTTTTATAAATGCTGAAGATATACCTTAAATGGGTTTTCCCATCTGTTTTTTTCACAGAGCCTGCTCTTCCCAGCCAGCTTCAGGCTCCCTCTTCCTGTTCAGGCTGTGGGTAGATCTACAACAGTGACTGACATTTCAGCTCTTCTATTCCTAGCTGAGCCTGTTATAAGGACATTGGTGATGGAGGGGGTTTAACAGCAGGGCACGGGACTAAAGGCTTAAAGTTTGTCAATAGTAAAGATAAACAAGCGCCTTTGCTGCTGATAAGACACAATATGGTGTCATCAACCCAGCCGGGGCTGCTGGACCACAGAGAGGTGGTCGAAAGCTAAGGAAACCTGTAAACAAGCAGGGGATTAGAACTGCTCTAACTCCGAAAGAAATGTATTTGGTAATTGTCTTTATTTACCTTTGCCTATATTTGTAAAGCTAATCAAGATGGTGTGGTCCATGTGGGGAGAATGCCCCTTTAAGGAAACACTAAACCTAAAAATGAATGATTTAGGTGAAAAATGAAACAAAAATCTTGGTGAGAGAACATGGGTTTATCGTCTACTGATTGCTTATGTACCGCTGCCTGGCAGCGGTGATGGACTTAGCCTCTTGGCCTAAACAAGCACTGCCCACTGTCTGTAAAACAGCTAATGCTGTGGCACATGTATGTACAATAAAATGGTCTGTGCCTTCTAATTCAGCCATATAGCTCACTGTTTCAGTAGGTGTTGATCTGGCATGTCATATATCTTTTGTTTATTTGTAGCAGCAGGCCTTACTCAGCAGGATCTGTAGATTCAGAAACTGTGCACTGTATTCTTGATTCAATAGCTACAAATCCCAGAATGCATCACTATCCCATTGTATAGGGCATGCATACAGTTATGGGAACACTGCACTATGAACTAGTTTGTAGTTCTATTGTACTAGGGTTTGGATCATTTGTATTGGATACTGAGCAAAATTAGCTCTTTGTTAGCCATAGTTGGTTATGTTGGTTACATAAAATGTTACCTGATCCTATAGAGCTTCATGAGGTGTGGACATGAAGCAACACATAAAGAATACATAGGGGAGTGTTTTTATCGGGAAGACGGAATAAAAAAAAAATCTATTTGTTTATAATGATTAATCAAATATTTAAAGGGAATGTGTCATTAAAAAAATAAAAACTGAATATATTTGTAACAATGTGGCTAACCCCTTGAATGTTCTTTGTCTTTTATTATAGACTGAGCAGTGCGGGGAGTCTCCTGCTGCAGCGAGTTGTCTCATAGGCAGACACAAGATGGCGGGAAGACAATGGGCGGCATGTATGAAATGTGGCATGTAAATGCTAAATTTCATGCGCATTATACTGGCATAGAATGCGACTGATTTATTAACCTGCTCTGCAGCGTGTCATAAATCAGGCGCATTCTAGCGCTCAGGTGACATTTCTGGCTCAGGTAAACCACTTTAAAACTGCTCTACCTGTTCCAGCAGTAATGTGCCTATAAATGCCATAGCGGAGCTATAAATCTATAGCTTCACGCAGTTCTAGTGCGCCCCGCCTCCCACACACCCCCCAAAATCAGGCGCATTATAAAGTACCGCGGGCGCTCTGTAATGCACCTGATACTGCCGGCCCGGACATCTAAACATGTATCGAACGGGGCTGCTCATGATATCAGGCTGAAAAGATGCCAGATATCTGGCGCAGCCCCGTTCATACATGTCGCCCAGAGTGTCTGAAGTCATACATTATAACAATCTTTATGTATATGTAGTAGAAAAGAAAGAGGAGTTTTAGTTTTTCTTTAAGATGAGATCATCCTTCATAAATTGCAAATGAAAGGTCTAGACCATGAGGCCAGAATTATGATTGGCCATAACTAAATGTTATGGCTACCAGTTCTGTGTAAGGTGCAGGCAGTCAGTGAGGGGTGTTGTGGATGTGTCTTGCAGGCTTTACACATGGTACAGGTAGACATTCCTCCAACGGCACAGTAGTCTACTCTCTCTCTCTCACTCTTCCCCTCTCTTTTTCTCTTGCTCTCTATCCCTCTTTATAAAATGCTAAGTGATTTTACCCCTTATGTACCTTTACACAAGTACAGTCTGTTCATAGGGGATGGTCCGGCCCCCTACAAGCTGAACTTGGATTTAGATTTACAGACAAGGCAGTTGTCACCCCTTACAAGATTTTAACTGCAGGTATGTTTACCCTTAAACAAACCAAAACAAGATATGTTGTAGGGAAATATAGAACTATCACTGAAAAATAATATTCCCAACTAAAAAATAACTTTTATTTAGTAACTTTAAACTAATCCCCAAATCCCCTATAGCCGATACTAGCAAGGTACCAAACATGTATATACAGCTAAAAGGGAAAAGAGATGTAAAAGAAATCCCTCCTATCTCAGTCTGACAGCGGAGTCATCGCCCTGAAAAGAGCGGCTCCACTATAATATACAGGCTCCCTTTAAATTAGAATGTCAATGAAGAAGCACCATCTAAATATGCGCATCTAAAACAATCTTAAATCACTTGAACGCAACTAAGATGAATACATTCACAGTGATAAACAAATAGTGAATATAATTCACATATATAGGTGCACACAGAAAATAGGGATTATTTTTCTGTGTGCATCTATATATGTGAATTATATTCACTATTTGTTTATCACTGTGAATGCGTTCATCTTTGTTGCGTTCAAGTGATTTAAGATTGTTTTAGATGCGCATATTTAGATGGTGCTTCTTCATTGACATTCTAATTTAAAGGGAGCATGTATATAATAGTGGAGCCACTCTTTTCAGGGCGATAACTCCGCTGTCAGACTGAGATAGGAGGGATTTCTTTTACATCTCTTTTCCTTTTTTGTTTGGTGCCTTGCTAGTATCGGCTATAGGGGATTCGTTTGGGATATTTTAAAGTTATTTAATAAAAGTTACTTTTTAGTTGACAATATTATTTTGCTGTGATAGTTATGTTTTCCCTTAGTCAACATTACCATTCTCAGCACTAGTTTTTATACATGATCCACATAACTGGCTGCAAATGTTCTACATCTGTGTTCCTTTGAAATGAGAAAATCACAGGCATCTACGTGGAATTACAGGGCCTTTACTCTGGGTTAGCTCTCTTGGTAAAAATAGCATGGTAAAAATGCATGGCCTCACCTAAAACAGAGAGAAAGAGAACTGGGTGGGTGATGAGCAAAGTGGCACCAGGCCAGCAACGGGAGAGGTTCTGCAGCAAGAAGAGATAACTGTCTTTTCTAACAGTTATCAATTGCAAGTTATTTTCCGACCTCTGAATTGTTGGATGCAGCCTGTTCACTGCAGAGTTCTCGTAAAAGTTTCTGATAAGTGTCATACAATTCTCCTTACTGGAAAGTTATTATCACCTATATGCAATTGGGCAAATGTTATAAAGTATATTGAGCAGTACTGCCAAAAGAGACCTGATGACTACCAAAACAAGAAGCTGGCAGAAAAAGCCAATTCACAAATATATACATGTACAAAAAGTTAGAAAGAGACCCAAGTATCTAACATAACCAAATGAAATGTAAAAGGACTTCAGGCGGATGGGCACTACCCTGATGCATGTTTGGTGAGCACTTCTTCTGGTTGGCAATTTTATTATGTATATTCATATGTGACCTAATTTTAAACAGAATTAATGCTAGCCTTGAAATCCATGTTGTTTTAGGTCTAAAATTCTGTTAGTTCATTTCCTAATAGTATCCCCAAAGCACTCGAAACTGCAGCTTCAAATCCCTGCATACACATAACTGTATGGCTGGGTTCACACTGCACTTTTGCCTTACATTTAGCCTATATGTGGGGATAGCTTCCAATATACCCGCTAACATCTGAATAGGGATCCATAAGTCATTTTAACCTCTTTCAGACCCACAATATATGAAGTTCTAAATAGGACTAACATATCTAATATTAGTCTATGGGTGATAGATGCCTCTGTTAGGGAGTGTTCACATGGGATTATGCACAGAAAAATGTGAAATTATTTAGTTGAAATCACAGGTAAAAAAGTTCTTACTGCTACAGAGGCAGGTCAAACATCAGTAGGAGGCAATAAAGTCCCAATGTTACATGGGAATAATCCCATTGAAGAAAGCCATGTTTGTCTTCTGATAAGTCTGAAATTGATCGGTTCAAAGAACTGTATGTTGTATTCAGCAGCGCACCATTAGTAAATTAGGTTTTCTAAAGATTGTTAAGAGTAAAATACCAAACTGCGGATTTTCAAAGCTGCAATCCAACAGGGTAGAGACTAAGATATCCCATATTTTTTACCTTTAACCTCTGATGGGAAGAAGGGACTTTGCTGCAGGAGTATCCCTAAGGCAAAGATCAGGATGAATAGGCACTAGCAATGCAAATACACAAGGACAGGACCAGGGAGGATTTACATGATTTACCAGTTAGCATTCAGCTGCAGAAACCCACCAAATCTGATATCACTAAGAGCCACCAGTTGCTACTGCAGCCTGAAGAAAGAAAGCTGTGGTCAGAAGACACCGTACTGCAAGTGCCTGCAAGAGCCAGCAACAAATGGAGAGTAAGAGGGTCAGGTTGCCTGCCTGAAACCTGAGGCCACCAAGTGCAAAAGTTGGGCAACAATGAATTAAACAAGTGTAGTGTATATATATATATATTTGTTTAAAACCGTAAAACAGGAGAGGTAAATGGGCTCCCATCCACTCTGTACCATCACATGGTGCCTTCGTGAGCAGAATACTTCTATAATTCGGCATATCATAGAGCAACCGAAGTGTGCCTTTATATAGAACCACAGGGACATAAATAGGTCCATTACATGGATGTACACTGAAGCCATGTATATATTGTCTAAGAACATGCATAATTATTTTAAGGGTTTGTGAAAATAAAATACCAAAAAATTTATATATATATATATATATATTATATATATATAATTATTAATAATATATATATTAGTGTTCCTAAGGGGCATTTCGTTATGGAACATGGTTGTATAACCACCAAAGGAATTGTCAAGCCAGTTATACTTGAACTTCATAACATAAGGCCAGGTTCAGGGAGACACGTTTTAGCATCTATATAATGGAGGATTCATTCTGTTCAGAAGTGCAGCATTGAGGGTTGTGGGGTGCCACAGTGCACGTCTACAGGAGCAGCTATGTCCTCTGGGCATTTTTTCATCCGGTGGCATACATTTGTCCAGCCTCAATGAGGATTCATTGCCTAGCATAAAGAATTAGGCAATGCGAACCCAGCCGAGTAGAACTGTCCCTCTCCGTATCATCAGAGAGGATGTATATTTTATGTAGTAAGTTTATATCATCCATCATCCATCATCTTGTACGTGAAGGATATACACTGTATTGTGAAAAGCCAATATACTGTATCATCCATGCAAATACACAGTAAGTCAGAGCATGAAGCATGCAATTGAACAAGTGCTTGGGGTTCAGTTATATAATGCTAGAGACTGTATGAAAGTGGATAACACATGAGAAATATGAAATATATGAGACACATTATTGATGATCCCCAAGGTGATACTAACTCTAACGCTGGATTTCAGGCCAAAAAGGTTAAGAACCCAAAATCTCCATGAACTTAACCGTGACATGTTGTCTTCACTGACTAGACGGAGTAATGTGGGCTGACAGCTCTCCCTGTTTACTGCAATAAAGCAATTAAACCCAGGCCGACTCCTCCCTGGCTCACTACTGGTTGTTAAATTGTCTTGCCAGAGCTGTCACATTGAATACAGCATGGGATCCTGACATCCAGATTATTTTGTTCAGTCAGGCTATTCATTGGAACAAGATTGAACATGTATAGATTCCAGATGTAGAGGCAAACATAGAAAATGCGAGGCTTCCAAGCCTGACATATTAATGGTGTTGCTGGCCAGTCACAAATGCCTACCTCTGTATTACATTATATTATTAGAACTATTACATATATGAGTTTAGTTGTTAAATCATACAAGTTTAACGTCAAAATAATGATTGTATATGAAGGGTGTGAAGAATGTTTGGGGACTGTATGCTGTTCTATTCTATAGTGAAAATATGACTTAGTAAAGATACAGTAAGTACTTAAAGGGGCTGTCCAGAGGTAGAAAATTAATTTGAAATGTGGCAAGGGTGGGTAAAAAAAACTTATACTTACCTACCAGCCTCCCACCACTGCATCTCTGGAGGTTGCCCAAGATCCACCTCGCTACACTTCCGGGTTCTTTTCCCAATACACAGCTTCATTCATTTATAACTTTTTTTTTTTTTTTTCCCTACTCTGGCCCCATTTTAAATCAATTTTCTTCCGCTGGGCATCCCCTTTGATACATTAAGTGTTTGCACAATACTAAGATATTTAATCACTTTCTAACTGCTACGAACCTTACAGAACTTAAGCGTATAGGATCTGCCTCTCTGATTTAGTGCTGCATTCCCATTACAGTTTTTAATTGCCACTGTGCAGTTAACTTCACCTGGCCCCATGTACTCTTTGCAGTGGTGCAGGTCCCACTCATCAGAAAGTAATGGCATAACTTAGTGATATGCAATCACTTACTAATCCGAAAAAAAAAATCCCATAAAATGGATTGTCTGGTTCACAAAATTTTCAAATATTCTGTTAGTTTCTCATTTTCTCACTGTAAAGGAGATATCACATCTGTTGTTCAACAAATACTGGTGGTGATGCTGGAGCAAAATTTAACTGTTGATCCCCTTCTCTCAGCCACTCATTGCCTCCCACCAGTCAAGCCAATATCGCTCTGCTCTACACTGATGAGGGGCAAAACCCCGAAACGGCGTATGTAGATGAGCAATATTGGCTTGACAATTATTCCTTTTTGCTTCTCAAAGATTCAGTGAATCAGAAGTAAATTGAGGATTTGTTACAACCTATAGAGGGTGCAGTGAGCTTTCCAGCTCCTTTCCCATAATGCCTTGTGAACTGTTGATCCCCGTAACCCTCAGGGTACATCTGATGGAATATTCTGCATATAACTGGGGAGGGTGCCTTTGACAAAAAGTAGCTCTACTGGGGGAACACCAAGTTCATAATACACTATTAACACATAGGGCCACATGTATGAAACGGTTTTGGTCTAAAGCTCACTTTTTCCCCATAGGTTTCTATGGGCAAAAAAGTGAGCTTTAGACCAAAACCGTTTCATACATGTGGCCCATAATGTTAGATATGCTAAAAGGTATAAATGTATTTTGCATTGTGTCATGGTGCAAATTGCACAACAGATTTGAAGGGGTCAGTATGTCGGGCTGTTATGCCCCTTTTGGGTTGGCAGTGGCATCTTAACACGTTGATGAAAGCTATTTTCCAAGCTAATTTATCTTCATATCAGGCTAGTTCCAATCTGCCTTGTTTCATTTTTATGATGAGGCTAGAAACAGCGAGTACAGTAGAGGCAAAGAATCTGGCGAGTTCTTATAGGGGCTAGATGACAGATGGAGTAAAATCCTTAAATTTCCAGTTACAAGAAATATATTTTCACGCCATGAGCCATCAATGGGTGAAGTCATTTTCCTGACACTTCTGCCTGGAAGTATTTGTGGTTTTCTATCTGGGGTCATAATGTGACTGCCTGTCAGCTGGTTCCTCTCAGCGCACTGTACAAAGTCAACATTTAATCTTCTGACTTGTGAACGTCAGCCCTTCAAACACATCCCAGTCGCTGAGTGTGTCTGTTAAGTGATCAGAGGGATGACTTCCAATCCTACATGTGTTTTTCCTGCAATCCTTCATCTTGTCCTTATTCCACCGGGTCACCATCGACATGGGTGGTTAGTAGTACAGCAAATGCTGAGGAACATTGGTTGCTGTAATACAGTAGCAAACAGAGTTGTATTATATTTAATATATAACGTTTCTTCAGTTCAACTTATTGCTTTAAAGTTGTAACATGGCTCTGGTTCCTGAGACTCCCACTAAAAAGCTGACTTTGCCAATGGAGTGGCCACTGCTGAGGAATGTAATATTACATGGCAGCCATTTAGATGAATGTTCATCTATTCAATCCGTGCAGAGGTGTAACTTCAAGTTCCTTAGCTGCTGTAACATGGCCCCCTCCTACTATGTGCTAATACCTGTGTCATCATATCGGCTTAGGGACTCTCAGGCACCGGGGGCCTGTATGTAACTGCCTCTGCAACCAATATAGTTATGCCCAAGTTCATATGGCATAAGTCCACCACAGCAAGGGCCACTGCCTATCAGTAGATTTTTGTTCTGGCTCATAGAACAGGGTCCCTATGGCCCCCCTTGCCAGTCCCTCCTCGAACATGAGCAGGGGCAAAGGCCACATGTAAGTAGGCGAGGCCCCAGGTCGGTAACTGGAGGATCAAGCTAGGTAGGCAGGACCCTTGGGTAGGTAGGTAATACCCTAGGTAGAAAGGTACAGGGGCATGACCTCAAGTAGGTCGGTAGGCTCCAGGCAGGTTGGTGGATAGGCCCCAGGTAGGTAAGTAGGTAGGTAGGCCCTAGATAGGTAGGCTTCAGGTATTTAGATACCAGTTAGGTAGATTTGCCAGGCTCCAGGAAGGGAGGTTCGTCCCAGGTAAGTAGGTTGGTAAGCCCTAAGAAGGGAGGTTGGTAGGCCTCAGGAGAGTAGTTTGGTAGACCTCAGGTAGATAGGTAGGCCCCAGTCAGGTAGGCTGTAGACAGGCTACAGAAAGCTAGGCAGAGAGTCCCTGGGTAGGTAGTTAGGCTGTAGATAGACCTCAGGTAGGTAGGTAGGCCCTAGGTAGATAGGCCCCAGGTAGGTGTGTAGGCCTCAGATACGTAGGTAGGCTGTAGGCAGGCCCCAGGTAGCTAGGTAGGAAGGCAGTAGGTGGGCCCCAGGTAGCTTGGTAGGCTGTAGATGAGCCCCAGGTAGGTAGGTAGGGAGGCCAGGCCCCAATAGTAAAAAAGAAAAAAATAATTAAAACCTCTCTCCCCATTCCCCACTGCAGGCCAGCTTCTCCATGTGGATCCCGGCCTACGTCAACACTAGTGGCCTATGTTTAATAGGCTTAAGGCCTCGGGCCTTAAACCTACTAAAGTCACCCACTAGGTGGAAGAGCAGAGTGCCAGTGGCAAACAGTTAATCAGGCCGCACAGTCCCAGGGGGGCACTTGCCCTCACACCACCGGGCACTGTTTCTGAACGAAAAGCCTGGGCGTTGTGAGGCAGGATGCGCCAGTCGGGCCTCCTGTGACTGTTGGCCTTGTATCGGCTGCTACGGTGGTAGCCCCACCACTGACAGTATGTACACACACTGATACGGAGAAAGCTGTCAATCATTTTATGTGGGTGGGGTAAACAGGACTTCCATTGTGTTTTTAAAGAAGTCCTGTTAGTATTTTTTCTACTTTTTACACAGAAATCCTGCTCCAGACTATACACATATTATAATTGCCACGTTCACTCCACAGACCCTGCCATGGATCATCGGCATGTCCGTGCCTGCTTTGTCTCCGCTGCAGCTCTCTGTTTGGGGGTCGCAGCTTCCTGTGTCCCCGCGGCTGTATACTTGCCCATCTTGGTTCTGCTACGAGCGCTTGTGCCCGCCGGCACTTACTACTCACCAACTTTCACTCCTGCTTCCTGGGGTCCTGTGCGCACTGGCACCTCCTGGGGCTTTCTGATATTTAAAGGGACAGTGTCCCAATTGCCTGCCTTTTGATCTCTGACCCCTTGCTATAAGAGGAACTTTCTGCCCTTGCTCCAGTGTCAGTTCATTGTTGTGTGATTGTCCAACCAAGCTCCTGACCTGGTCCTGGGTTCTGCAAGTCAAGACATAACCCCTGATATTCCTGGTTCAGTTCGTGCTGTCCATCAGAGCTTCTGACCATCTGGCCATTGTTGTCTGCTGTCCTTGCACCTGTGTTTGTTCCTGCTGTTAATTGTCATTGCACCTGTCCAGTTATCTGCTGTATTCCTGCTGATGCATCCGTTTACTCCTGCTGTTCCTGTCTCTATACCTGTCTGCTACCCACCTGGGACCAGTAGTCCTCCTACAGCTATTTACCTGCTACCTTTGCCCCCAGTGTCCCTCTCCTGCACCTCGGCTGTCACCGCGGGTAGCCACGTTAGGGGTAGCGACCTAGGAGTTCCCTGCTGCAAAATCCGCCTGGCCTTGCGACGGGCTCCGGTGAAGACCAGGGGTCCTTTAGACTCCGCTTCCTGGCGTGGGTCTTCTATACCATCCCGCCCGCGGCGATCACAGTGGATCCTCTCCTGCTAACCCCTTATCGACGTGTCAGTGCCTACTGTCATCGGCAGATTGTTACAAAAATATAAGCAGCCACAACTTAGGGTTAAACTTCCTGACAATGCAATTCACATTAGCCTTCATATGGCTGTGTCAATGGAAGAATAAAAAACAGAAATAGTAATGACTGAAGAAATAGTAATGAAGAAGTGGAATATGATGTATTACCCTGGACACATTTCTCAGTTATTCAGCATTTTCATTTTTTCCATGTTTAAAACATTTTTTTTTTGTTTATCTGTATAGAAAGTTATGCAACTTTGCAAATACTTTTGATTACATATTCTGTACTGATCTTGATTTACAACATAACTTACAGCCCACGGCTACATCCAGATTTTGTCTGGTTACTACTGGTGTCAGCTGACACCCTGTTATCGACACTAACTCCTAAAATGAATCTTAAACTGGATTATTCCTTGTGCAGGGCATGCTGAGAAATGTGAGTTTAGTACATTGCAAATGACTAATTCTAGCTGTGTATAATAGGGGTCCCCAACCGCCGGTCCGAGGACCAGCACCGGGCCTTAGCCCATCCCCTGCCGGTCCGCGGCGCCAGCTACACCTGATGCCGGCCGCCCGGTGGCTTTAGTCCGGGCGGTCGGCATCTTCTCTGCGCGGTCGCTGTAATCCGGCCGCGCAGACCTAGCAGCTGCGCTCAGCGTGCGGCTGCATTACAGAGGAAGCAGGGACAGCTCTGTCCCTGCTTTCCCTATCGTTGTAGATGCGGCGCTCACTGAGCGCTGTATCTACAATGATGAGCGGCGCAGGGGGTGTGATGAGCAGTGACGTCACACCCCCCGCACCGCTCAGTGCTGTCGGCTGCCGGGGAGGAGGAGCTCGGCCGCGGATCCGGGAAAGGTGAATGACTACTTATTACTTTTTTTTCCCCTGGCTGCCTACTGGGGCAGCACTACTGGGGGCAACACTAATGGGGGCAGCTATCTCTGGAAGCAGCACTACTGGGGGCAGCTATCTCTGGGAGCAGCACTACTGGGGGCAGCTATCTCTGGGAGCAGCACTACTGGGGGCAGCTATCTCTGGGGACAGCTATCTCTGGGGCAGCACTACTGGGGCAGCTATCTCTGGGGCAGCACATGGGGGCAGCTATCTCGGGGGCAGCACTACTGGGGGCAGCTATCTCTGGGGGCAGCACTACTGGACTACTGGGGCAGCTATCTCTGGGGCAGCACTACTGGGGGCAGCTATCTCTGGGGGCAGCACTACTGGGGCAGCTATCTCTGGGGGCAGCACTACTGGGGCAGCTATCTCTGGGGCAGCACTACTGGGGCAGCTATCTCTGGGGCAGCACTACTGGGGGCAGCTATCTCTGGGGCAGCACTACTGGGGGCAGCTATCTCTGGGGGCAACACTACTGGGGCAGCTATCTCTGGGGCAGCACTACTGGGGCAGCACTACTGGGGCAGCACTACTGGGGGCAGCACTACTGGGGCAGCTATCTCTGTAGCAGCACTACTGGGGCAGCTATCTCTGGGGCAGCACTACTGGGGCAGCTATCTCTGGGGGCAGCACTACTGGGGCAGCACTACTGGGGCAGCTATCTCTGGGGCAGCACTACTGGGGGCAGCTATCTCTGGGGGCAGCACTACTGGGGGCAGCTATCTCTGGGGGCAGCTATCTCTGGGGGCAGCACTACTGGGGGCAGCTATCTCTGGGGCAGCACTACTGGGGCAGCACTACTGGGTAAGCATGGGGGCAGCTATCTCTGGGGCAGCACTACTGGGGGCAGCTATCTCTGTAGCAGCACTACTGGGGCAGCTATCTCTGTAGCAGCACTACTGGGGCAGCTATCTCTGTAGCAGCACTACTGGGGCAGCTATCTCTGGGGCAGCACTACTGGGGGCAGCACTACTGGGGGCAGCTATCTCTGTGGCAGCACTACTGGGGCAGCTATCTCTGGGGCAGCACTACTGGGGCAGCTATCTCTGGGGCAGCACTACTGGGGCAGCTATCTCTGGGGCAACACTACTGGGGGCAGCTATCTCTGGGGGCAGCTATCTCTGGGGGCAGCACTACTGGGGCAGCTATCTCTGGGGCAGCACTACTGGGGGCAGCACTACTGGGGCAGCACTACTGGGGGCAGCTATCTCTGGGGGCAGCACTACTGGGGCAGCTATATATCACTACTGGGGCAGCTATCTCTGGGGGCAGCACTACTGGGGGCAGCTATCTCTGGGGGCAGCACTACTGGGGCAGCTATCTCTGGGGGCAGCACTACTGGGGCAGCTATCTCTGGGGGCAGCTATCTCTGGGGCAGCACTACTGGGGCAGCTATCTCTGGGGGCAGCACTACTGGGGCAGCACTACTGGGGCAGCTATCTCTGGGGGCAGCACTACTGGGGGCAGCACTACTGGGGCAGCTATCTCTGGGGGCAGCACTACTGGGGCAGCTATCTCTGGGGGCAGCACTACTGGGGGCAGCACTACTGGGGCAGCTATCTCTGGGGCAGCACTACTGGGGCAGCACTACTGGGGCAGCACTACTGGGGGCAGCACTACTGGGGGCAGCTATCTCTGTAGCAGCACTACTGGGGCAGCTATCTCTGGGGGCAGCTATCTCTGTAGCAGCACTACTGGGGCAGCTATCTATCATTACTACTGGGGCAGCTATCTATCATTACTACTGGGGCAGCTATCTCTGTAGCATTACTACTGGGGCAGCTATCTCTGTAGCAGCACTACTGGGGCAGCTATCTCTGTAGCATTACTACTGGGGCAGCTATCTCTGTAGCATTACTACTGGGGCAGCTATGTATCATTACTACTGGGGCAGCTATCTATGTATTATCACTACTGGGGCAGCTATCTATCATTACTACTGGGGCAGCTATCTATCATTACTACTGGGGCAGCTATCTATGTATTATCACTACTGGGGCAGCTATCTATCATTACTACTGGGGCAGCTATCTATGTATTATCACTACTGGGGCAGCTATCTATGTATCATTACTACTGGGGCAGCTATGTAGCATTACTACTGGGGCAGCTATGTAGCATTACTACTGGGGCAGCTATGTATTATCACTACTGGGGCAGCTATCTCTGTAGCAGCACTACTGGGGCAGCTATCTCTGTAGCAGCACTACTGGGGCAGCTATGTAGCATTACTACTGGGGCAGCTATCTATGTATCATCACTACTGGGGCAGCTATCTATGTATCATTACTACTGGGGCAGCTATGTAGCATTACTACTGGGGCAGCTATCTATGTATTATCACTACTGGGGCAGCTATGTATCATTACTACTGGGGCAGCTATCTATGTATTATCACTACTGGGGCAGCTATCTATGTATCATCACTACTGGGGCAGCTATCTATGTATCATTACTACTGGGGCAGCTATCTATCATTACTACTGGGGCAGCTATCTATCATTACTACTGGGGCAGCTATGTAGCATTACTACTGGGGCAGCTATGTAGCATTACTACTGGGGCAGCTATCTATGTATCATCACTACTGGGGCAGCTATCTATGTATCATTACTACTGGGGCAGCTATCTATGTATCATTACTACTGGGGCAGCTATCTATCATTACTACTGGGGCAGCTATGTATCATCACTACTGGGGCAGCTATCTATGTATCATCACTACTGGGGCAGCTATCTATGTATCATTACTACTGGGGCAGCTATCTATCATTACTACTGGGGCAGCTATCTATCATTACTACTGGGGCAGCTATGTAGCATTACTACTGGGGCAGCTATGTAGCATTACTACTGGGGCAGCTATCTATGTATTATCACTACTGGGGCAGCTATGTAGCATTACTACTGGGGCAGCTATCTATGTATCATTACTACTGGGGCAGCTATGTATCATTACTACTGGGGCAGCTATGTATCATTACTACTGGGGCAGCTATGTATCATTACTACTGGGGCAGCTATCTATGTATCACTGTCACTACTGGGGCAGCTATGTATCACTACTGGGGCAGCTATCTATGTATCACTGTCACTACTGGGGCAGTTATCTATGTATCACTGTCACTACTGGGGCAGCTATGTATCACTACTGGGGCAGCTATGTATCACTACTGGGGCAGCTATCTATGTATCACTGTCACTACTGGGGCAGTTATCTATGTATCACTATCACTACTGGGGCAGTTATCTATGTATCACTGTCACTACTGGGGCAGCTAGCTATGTATCACTATCACTACTGGGGCAGCTATTATGTATCACTATCACTACTGGGGCAGCTATTATGTATCACTATCACTATGGGGCAGCTATCTATGTATCACTGTCACTACTGGGGCAGATATCTATGTATTATCACTACTGGGGCAGCTATCTATGTATCACTGTCACAACTGGGGCAGCTATCTATCACTATCACTACTGGGGCAGCTATCTATTATTATACTACAGGGGGGCTATATTTATTTATTACAGGGGGCATATATCTCTATAATGACAGAGCTGATTACATATGTATATTATATACATGTATAATGCTGACCCACAGAGCTCACCAATATTACTGCAGAAATGATTATCAGCTCTATGGTCAGCATTATTAATATAATATTGACCCACAGAGCTGACAATCAGTCTCCAGTTATAAAATACTGGTTACCCCATACTATACCCCTAAATGACACAGTATACACTGTATTGGTTTTTTTTTGTGTGTGTGATTCTAAACATCTAACCCCCTCCATAGCCCCGTCCTAATAACCACGCCCCCTCCCACTGGGCCATGGAAAAATTGTCGTGCATCAAACCCTGGTCCCTGGTGGAAAAAAGGTTGGGGACCTCTGGTGTATAAGATTGAGTACAGTAACATAGTGGACAAGGTTAAAAAAAGACATCAGTCCATCGAGTCCAAACTATTACCCTACAGTGTTGATTCAGAGGAAGGTAAAAACCCATATGAGGCAGATGCCAATTATCTTATCTCCCAACTCTAAATATGGTCATCAAAATAGATGCCTGGATCAACATCCTATGTGATATTATATTTTTCAAGAAAGGCATCTAAACCCTTCTTGTACTTGGTCAATGAGTCCACCATCAAAATCTCTTGTGGTAGTGAACTCCATAGTCTCACTGCTAGCACTGTAAAGAATCCCCATCTGTGATGATGGTCATGTAGACGATGCCCCCTTGTCCTGGTTCCAGGCCTGGATGTAAAAAGATCATGCAAAAGATCTGTGCACTGTCCTTTCAGTGATTTGTACATGGTAATTAAATCGCCCCTAAGCCATCTTTTTTTCCAAGCTAAATAACCCCAAGTCTGTCTTGGTACTGCAAACCCCCATTCCCTTAGATGGGTTCCTTACTACAAAGATTAGCTTTGAACATGTAGAGACAGGTAATTGAAGACTTTTTTCAAATACAACTCTCTTGATTTTTCTCTGGTCAGGAGAAAAGAGATTTTATGGGCCCGTTCCCACTGCACAGGACAAATACCGGCCGGTTTGTCGGCCGGTATTCGTCCTGTTTTGCGCCCGTCCCCACGGCCGCGGGGGGTACGGCTTTTCTCTGCGATGAGTGGAGAACAGCCCTCCCCCCTCCCATTGAGAAGCACATCTTCCGTCAGGAAACCGGACGGAAGATTGTGCTTCTACAATGTTTTGCCGCCGGACCACCGGCGACAAAACCGTCCGACGGCAAAACCTGTGCAGTGGGGACTGCTGCACAGGTTTTGCATAGAGCACCATTATGCTCATTTTCGGACGGTTTTTCAGGCGGTCTGAAAAACCGCAAACCGGCTGAAAAACCGTCCGAAAACCCTTGCCGTGGGGACATGCCCTATCTGCTCTGTGTGCACACACATTTCTCTAGGTTACTGACCTGCCTTCCCCTGCTCTCTCTGCTCTTTGTATTGTTGGATAGGAGGGAGTGAAGTCACCACAGGTTGGCACACAGAACTGCCGGAAGCTTGAGAACAGAGTGTGTTATCTCTAATAAACAAAGGAGACTACTTCTAAGTATTTACTTTGAGCTTGGAAGCTCTCTGCGCTATAGATAAGATCTCCTGTTCTCATGTCAATGCAATTAGAAGAGCTGTGAATATGGATCTGATATGCTTATCACTGCTATAGAACCACTCACAGCCTAACCAGGAAGGTCTAGGATGCATGAATCTAAAGCTGCTTTTGGCTCTGTGAAACAGCATGGGGAGAAAACCCCTTTAAGTAACTTGGTCTCCCTCCTCTGCACCCGCTCTAGCTCAGCTGTGTCTTATACACTGGTGCCCAAAACTGTACACAATACTCAATATGTGGCCTTGCCAGTGATTTGTATAAGGGCAAAATTATATTCCTGTCTTAAGCATTTACGTCTCTTTTAATGCAATACATGATTTTATTTGCCTTCGCAGCACCTGCCTGGCATTGGTCACTGAATTTAAGACCATTGTCTACCAATATATGTAAGGGTATGTTCACACCACATATAGTATGCGCCGCAATACGCCGTGTGTTTTGGAACCATGCGCTGATTGCGGAAGCGCGGAATTCAAAAGCAGTCTTTACTTTGAGCTCTGAAGCTATCTGCACTATAGAGAAGATCTCCTGTCCTCATGTAAGTGCAATTAGAAGAGCTGTGAATATGGATCTGATATGCTTATCACTGCTATAGAACCACCCACAGCCTAACCAGGAAGGGCCAGGATGCATGAATCTAAAGCTGCCTTTGGGTCTGTGAAACAGCATGGGCAGACAACCCCTTTAACTTGGTCACCCTCCTTTGCACCCACTCTAGCTCAGCTGGGTCTTTCTTATACACTGGTGCCCAAAACCGTACACAATATTCAATATGTGGCCTCGCTAGTGATTTGTATAAAGGTAAAAAATATATTCCTGTCTTAAGCATTTATGTCTCTTTTGATGCAATCCATGATTTTATTTGCCTTAGCAGCAACTGCCTGGCAATGGTCACTGAATTTAAGACCATTGGCTACCAATATACAGTATGTAAGGGTATGCTCACACCACATATAGTATGCGCCGCAATACGCCGTGTGTTTTGGAACCATGCGCTGATCGCGGAAGCGCGGAATAGGAAAGTACGGGGAGGGGGCCGGACGTCGGCCCCATTGACATGCATTGTTCGAGGCGCATAATCGCCGCTAACAATTGACATGTCAATTCTCCCCCCACTCGTATGCGATCGTATTATACGGGCGGCGGGGACGCGTAATCCATAGCACTCTATGAGAACTATTAATTACCGTAATTGCAGCGCACATTTCGCCACGTAAAACGCGCAATACACGGCGAAATACGGGCGCAATTACGTGCACAAATAAGTCGTGTGAACGTACCCTAAGTCTTTTTCAGCCCTAGTTTTACCTAGTATCATGCTATTTGTTACATAAGTGTACTTTTTGTTTCTAGGAATTTCTAGTTTGACAAAAATTACGTGACTTTATGGAAATGAGGTGTGGTTTAGCATGTGATGCCATGCGGCAAAAAAAGGCAAAAGTTTTCCACATTAGTGGCACATTATTCTACATTAGTGGCATAAAGTAAGCCAAGTAAGAGAAGGTGTAAAGTTAGACTAGAGAGTTCTAACATGCTCCAGATTTATCAACACTATGATAAATGTGGCGCAGTGTAAGACTGTCTAGTCTAAGCTTAAACGAGAGTTAGACGGTATTGAAACATCTGTCCCATTATGTTAAAGGGGTTTTGCCATGAAGTAAAACTGACGTGGGAAGTTTGAAAATTAAATAATAAACATTTTCACCATTCATCATTATTAAAAATTCTGGACCGTTTTTGTTTTAGCTGTTCCTTTAGTGATCAATTCTTTACAGCTCGTCTCCAGGGGATACAACCAGGGCTGAGAGCTTCTCAGTCAAGGTCGCACATGCTCAGACATCACCTCTCCTCTCAGGCAGCTACTGAGTGTTCAAACCCCGGGTGCTGTCATACTACTCCTGTCCTTTGGACTAGTTAGTAAGAAGTTAAACAGTGCAAATAAAAAAAAAAAGAAACCTCAATCAGGTTTGTTCATTGATAAAGAGAAAAAAAATCCACAGGTTAAGTTCCTGCAGGGATTTGAACCAAGGACCCTTGTGCTGTAAAGCAAAAAATGTTACCTCTGAGCTACAGTGTAGCTACTTACAGCTCTTTACATAAACAGACCTTTCTCTGACTAGAAAGAGGAAAGGCCTGGTAATGTCATGCTGCTGAGTCACATGACATGCAATTCAAACAAATCACACCCGCCCCCTTCTGATCACACCGAGCTGAAGAGCTGGATGCAGGAGGTATGAAATAAAATCGTGGCAAAACCCCTTTAAAGGGATTTTGCCATTGAATAATGATGTGCCTTTTATTATATCTCTCATTCCTCTTAGCTGTCCACAGCCACATGTAGATATGTTACCTGGGCAGGATTAAAGGGTTTTGCAATCTGGTAAAATCCTTCCTGAGGCCAGCTTGTAGCTCGCTACCAACCAGCCTCAGAGAACAAGGTGATGGCCACACTTGCCCATTTCTCCCTGTTTATTTCTGTAGGTGTTCTGAATATAGTCGAGCGAGTGTGCGGCCACCTCCCGAGTCTCTGAGGCCGGCTCGTAGCGAGCTATAAGCTGGCCTCAGAAGGGATTTCATTTATTATAAGGATATATTATTCCTAATAAAGTCTGAATGAAGCAGTAATCGTTACAGCTGGGGGATTTTCTCTTCTTTTTTTTTTTTTTTAGAAAACTCAACATACTTGAGTTTGGAGGTTAAATCCACGACCACCACTTAACGTCATGTCTGCTTTTGTGAATTCGGATGTGGGAAGAATTTGATACTTGATATATAGATTCTATATGTGGCGCTCAGTAACTCTCTGCAGTTATGATGATTCATGAAGAGAACATGCTTAGTGACTGGAGAGAATCCGCTGTAACAGACAGTCCTATCCACAAGGTTAAACCCGAACTTGCTCACTTCTTGCAATAATTAGTTTCCCTGTCATACTGGATGATGGGCCCAGGGTTGCGTGAGAGTTGCAGGCCCTCTGCACACACATTTTTCTTATGCAGACGCTGGAGGCAAGTGACACAGCCCAGCTCCAGCTGATATGAAAGCTTATGATGTTTAGCTTTAGAAACAAGGAAAGAACAACTGTATTCATCCTTTATAATTTGGTCGGAGATAAGAAGCAGATCATTCCTCTAGGCTGCAGGGCTATTTACTGTTCTTGTGTGGCCTACGATTACTGTGTTATATATACACTGATCAGCCATACCATTAAAACCCTCTGCCTAATATTCTATAGGTCCCTCTTGTGCCACTAAAACAGCTCTGACCCATCAAGGTTTAGACTCTATATGACCTATGAATTTGTTCAAGATGAATCTTTTCTGCAATTCGTGCTACACTAGATCTTCTGTGGGATTGGACTAAGTGGTGCTAGACTATGGGTGTCTATGGATGTCCATGTCCCTAACTGGTTTTTCTTCCTTGGACCTCTTCTGGTAGTCACTACCTACTTGGAACATACCACAAGACCTGCCATTTTGGAAATGCTTAGATGGGTTTTCTTACCATGCTATTTCACTTAGCCACAGGCAGCTTCAGACACCCACTTCCTGGCCAGGCTGTGGGTGGTCCTATAGTAGTGATTGGCCTATGAACCCAGCTATTCCTGTTACAGTGAGAAGAGTGCTGGAGATGTATAATCTGTAATGCACAAGGCTACAGAGCTCTAAGAATTCAAACTTGTCATTAACATAGGTAAACAAGCACCTGAGCTTCAGATAAGTCTCAGCAGGGAGTGAAGCAGCTAGAGAAGGCGCCTGTTATACCGATGTTTTAACTAAGAGAATGACATATTGATCCAATTAGAGAGGCCCCACTTACATCACGTTTTTGCCCGTCATCGCTGGTATCTTGAAGATATATATATATAACTTTACAGCTAAAAGTATTATGTAAAATAAAGAAAAGAAATACCGTACATAAGTGAAATGTACTCTTAGGTAGGGTCAGATAAGCTTAGCAAAAAGTCAACATTTCTTATCTCTGTTTGCAGAAAACTGAGAAGATATGCTGACATTATGAATGGGGGATAAATCTTGGGTAATGCAAGCAAGTTTTTCACATTATGTTCACGACACTGGGCAGAAAAACACTTGTAAAATTAGAAAATTATGAAATCATTAAACTAATGCTGGATAACGCAGAGAAGTTCTCATTGGATGACCTCATACCTTTTTGATTACCGTATATACTTGAGTATAAGCCGACCCGAATATAAGCCAAGGCACCTACTTTTTCCACAAAAAAACTGGGAAAACTAATTGACTTGAGTATAAGCCTAGGGTGGAAAATGCAGCGGCTACTGGTAAATTTTGAAAATAAAAATGGTTACCCTTAGGCAGGTATAGGCAATTATAGACACGTATTTGTCCCCCATAGGCAGGTATAGGCAGGTATATGTCCCCCATAGGCAGGTTATAGGCAATTATAGGCAGGTATAGGCAATTATAGGCAGGTATATGTAGGGTTTGTTAAAAATAAAAAACACCAGTACTCACCTTTCCCCGCCGCTCCGAGGCTTTCCCGGCGATGTATGATGACACACGCCACCTTTGCCGGATACTCCGGAAGGCCTTCCGGAGTCCTATTGCGGAGCGAGGACCGCTCGCTCTCTGCTCTGCAATAGTGTCTTCATCTGTATGCGCTCCCAGGAGTTGCATACAGCTGAAGCGATCCCCGTCAGTGCCCGGGCCACAGCAGTGCCCAGACGCTGATGGGTGACCGGAGAGTCAGCTGTATGCGCTCCAAGGAGTCGCATACAGCTGAAGAGATCGTCGACAGCGCCCGGACCATGCCAGCGCCCGAGCGCTGACAGTGACTTGAGTATAAGCCAAGGAAAGCATTTTCAGCACATATATATGGTACTAATTATTTGTGGCTGAAAGATCCAAAGATTGCATAGTGCCTCAAGGTGCCACCTCTTTCTTGGGTACGCACTACATACTTACCTAGCCGCCCATATGGTGTAAAAGAAAACATGACTTATTAGTCCAGGACACCTTCTTCCATTGCTTCATGGTTAATTTTGGATGTTTATTATAGGCACTTTTATAATGAAGTCAATGTTCAAAGATAATCTTTATTATTTGCTTCATCCATCAGTGGTTTTAATGTTTGACTTAATAAGCAGATGTATATACTATAGGCAGCTGCTCTGAAGGCAATGTTTCTTCTAGTGCACAGGTGTCAAACTGGCGGCCCTCCAGCTGTTGGGAAACTACAACTCCCATCATGCATTTGTATAATCTATAACAGTGGGCATGATGGGAGTTGTAATTTCCCCAACAGCTGGAGGGCCGCCAGTTTGACACCCCTGTTAGTGTGAAGCTGCACAAAGCTCCTTCTTCACATGCACCTTAACCCCTTAAGTCCCCGGGCCTGAAAAGTAGTTAATGACCAGAAAATTTTTTCGTTTTTGCCTCCTTGCGTTTCAACAGTTGTAACTTTTTTATTTTTTCAATGACGCAGTTGGATGAGGCCTCATTTTATTCGAGACAAGTTGTACTTTATGGGGGAATAGTTTAAGTTCACTTACAATTGCAGAATTTTTTTTATTTTTATTTTTGTTTGTTTTTTTACATGTTTTTTTACACCATTCACATTTCACACTTAATGTCTTGTTAGATTAATTCTACAGGTTATTACGGTGGTGTGGCTACCTAATATGTGTAGGTTTTTTTTGTGTGTGTGTAATGTATGCATAATTAGTTTTTTATTAAATATTAAATATTTATTTTTATTTTATTTATTTTTTATTCATTTTTTTTACACTTTTTATGTTTTTTTTTTTTTTTTTTTTTTAAACCAATGAATGGAAAACTTTTTTTTTTTCTTTACACATTTTAATGTATTAGCATATTCATATATGCTAATACATTATAATCTGTGTCAGTCTGACACAGGAATTGATCAGGACAGCACACAGTCTGGCCTGATCACTGGCTTATTACACAGACAGCCCTGGGGCTACTCTAGGTCCCCAGTGCTGACTGTGCAGCTGTTCCCCGGGCTCTGTCGGGTCACCGGGCGTTCCAATCACCCGACAGAGCAGGGAAATCCTTTGATTGCGCTGCGGTGCCGATCCACCGCAAGCAAAGGGTTAAAGCACTGGGGAGCGGAGGTTCCCGCGCTCCCCAGTGCTCGCCTTTGATGCTCTGGGATCAGGGCTGTGTAGTACCGACCCAATCTCAGTGCAGCTGCAGTGCCCGGAACCGCAAACTCCTATGTCTGCAGCGACACCAAAATATGTCGCTGTAGACAAACGACCTGCACCAGCCGACATCAAAAGTCGGTGGGCGGTCGTTAAGGGTTTAAAGGGGTTATCTTATCATTCTGTTTCACAGAGCCACAGGGTGCTTCAGATTTACATATCACCCCATACTCACAGCTCTTCTAATTACACTGACATCACTGCAGGAGATGTAATCTATGGTGCAGAGAGTTTCAGAGCTCAAAGTAAGCAAAAAGTAATTAATCTCTTTTGTTAGAGATAAAACACTGTTCTCAAGCAGCTGTCCATCCTGGTGATGTCACTCCCTGTTCACTATCTAATCAGGAAGGGAGAGCAGGACTGTAACCATAGAAACCTGTGTGTACTCGGAGCAGATAAAATTTCTTATCTCCTGACCAAGGTAATATCAAAAGAGCAGTGTATTTGGAAAAAGCTCCGATTTAATGATCTCTACATGTTGAAATCTAATCTATATAGTTAGACAACCCCTTTAACACTCGCAATTAAGGGTAAGCAGAGAAAAGGCCACAATAATAGGAGGGGATGCTGCATAAGTCTTTTGCTCTACAGGAGGTGTTTAGGAGAGTGATCAAGCTTCAGACCATCCTCTTACTAGAATGATATAGTGAAGTAAACTAGCACTGAGAGCAGGACCCCTGTTACCCTTGCTATGGGACCCCTTTATGTCCATCTCTTGTAGAAAAAAAAATAAAAACTTGCTACTGACACAGCTTTTGGGGAGAAACAGCAAGTTCAAGAGGTTTTCTGGGCTGACAAATCCTTTGTGTGATCCAAGTGTTTTTTTCATGGAAGATAGAAAAAGCAAGTTTAGGGGTAGGTTAAAGGGGTTTTGCCACTGTGTAGGCTGGGTCAGTACGAGCCAGCCTCACAGAAAGGGGAGAGGGCCCGCTTGCGCAGCTCTCCCTGTTCTCCTCTCTGGCAGTTCTGAATACAACCGAGCGAGTGTGCGGCAATTGTAGAGCAGGTCTCTACAGGGGACTTTGCCAAGTGGCAAAACACCTTTACCTCCTTAAGCCTAAGGCCTGAAAAGTACTTTATGACGAGCACATTTTTTTACGTTTTTTCCTCTTTGCGTTTCAACAGTCATAACTTTTTTATTTTTTCAATGAAGCAGTTGTATGAGGCCTTGTTTTGAGCAGGAGAAGTTGTACCTTTTGGTGGCATAGTTTGAGTTCAGATATAAATTATGGCAGAATTTTTTTTTTAGTTTTCTTACACCATTCACATTTCACACTAAATAACTTGTTAGATTAATTCTACAGGTTATTATGGTCATGTGAATACCTAATATGTGTAGATTTTTTTTTTGTGTGTGTGTAATGTAGACACATTTTTTATTAAATATGTATTTTTTTATTATTTATTTTTTGTACAGTTTTTTGTCTTTTTACTTTTTTATAATACCATGAAGAGATAACTATTTCACATTTTTTTACACTTAGTAATGTATTAGCGTATTCATATATGTTAATATATTAGACTCTGTGTTAATATAACACAGGCAGCAGTCAGGGCAGCACAAAGTGTGCACTGACTGCTGGCTTGTTATATAGACAGCCCTGGAGCTATTCTAGGTCCCCAGGGCTGACTGTACAGATGTTCCCCTGCTCCATCGGGTCACCAGGAGTCCTGATCACCTGATGGAGCAGGGGAAAGCCCTTTATGCCTCAGTCACGGACCCTGGCAATCAAAGAGTTAAGGGCCAGAGATCTGAGGTCTTCTCCACTTCCCGGCACTTACAGAGACTGTTCTAGGAACAGAGCTGTTGCCTACAGCTCTGCTTCTAGCGTAGCTGCGACGGTAGTAGTCCCAAAACCGCTCTATCTGCAGTGACGTCTCTAGACATCGCTGCAGAATAACGAACTGCAACACTCGCCGTCAAAAGACGGTGTGTGGTCGTTAAGGGGTTAAGGCATTGTTTTTCTGACATAGAATTTTTCACATATCCATATCCAATTTTTCTGCAGATTTGGAACAGATTTTATCCTTGGCAGTTTCATTCTTGGGAATGCTTTTTATGTTTTATTTCTACATGTGGATGGTAACACAATAACATACACTCACCGGCCACTTTATTAGGTACACCTGTCCAACTGCTCGTTAACACTTAATTTCTAATCAGCCAATCACAGGTGCGGGCAAACTCTGTGCATTTAGCATGTAGTACATGGTCAAGACAATTCTCCTGCAGTGTTCAAACGAGTCATATTTTATTGAAGAAGGTGTTTTGAGTGCCTTTTTTGAGCTGGATGGTCTTTTGGTGCCATAGGTTGGTTCTGAGTATTTCAGAATTTTTTTTTTTTTTCTTACAGCACAACCATTTTTTAGATTTTTACAGGAATGGTCATGAAAACTAAAAGTGTAATTTTTTTTTTAGTGGTAGTCCATTTTTTAAAAATGTTTTTATTATTTGCCAAGGTCACAAATACATGAGAGAACTGTTCACAGTTTTTGATAGAAAGGCAATAGTTAATATATTAGCACTCGTTACAACCCAAGGCATCAGGCAGAAAGCTTCCCTGACGCAGCTTAATAACGGCCCGGACTTTGGAGGCGATGAAGTGCCTCCATCGGCACCGGGAGACCACACCGTGGAGCGGGCACTCCTTTACCCTAAGGACCCTGGAAAAGTAGGCCCAGATTTGCCAAGGCTCCCCGATTGGACATAGAAGATTTGGAAAGACTTGTGTCTATGAGCTCTGTTCTAGCGCGACATGCGGACGGTAGGTGTCAAAATTTTGGGTGCGTCACAACATGACTGCATGGATAACAAATCCTGCCTTATCGGTTTCAAAAGATGGGGGTGGTGGTCGTTAAGGTGGGGGACATTTTTTTCTTGACATTAGGAATTTGTTACAATATCATGATCAATTTTTTTTGCCAAGAAGATTTAGGCAGTTCTTGAAGGCAAAAGGTGTCCATAGTTTACTACATGGGGGTACCTAATAACCTATAGTTGATAAGGTTGAAAAAATGCCTAGATCCATCAAGTCCAACCCATAACCCTAATTTGTTGATCTAGAGGAGGACAAAAACTCCTACGAGGTGGATACCACTTCCTTCTTCACTCCAAATGTGGCAATCAGAATAAATCTCTGAATTAACATCTCATCTCCAGACTCTAGTAACTATGACCTGCATTATTATATTTTCCCAAAAAGGCATCTGAATCATTCATGAACTTAAGGAATCCACCATCACAACCTCTTGTGGCAGTGAGCTCCATAGTGTCACTGCTCTTACAATAAAGAATCTATGCTATTTTGAAAAAGGATTGTCTGGACATACATTTAAAATTGGAGGGCATAGTGATAGAGTCTCTAGATTTGGGACTCATTTAAAAGAATGAATCACAATTTATTCTACCTAAAAAACCACAAGTGGCTACTTTCTCCTCCCTGCCTAAAATCCACAAGGGCTTGGAACCTTTGAAAGGATGTCACATTGTCTCGGGGATAGACTCCTTGACCCAGAACATTGGGATATACCTTGATAAGGTCTTAAAAGAATTTGTGACTGGTTTACCATCTTACATCAGGGATAGCTCCGACATGTTGAGAAGACTGTAGAATATGAATGTTGAAGCAGATGTGAAGTTAGCCTCTATTGATGTTGAGGCGCTATACAGCAGCATTAATCATGAGCTAGGCTTAACAGCGACTGAACATTTCCTGAGTACGAGAGGTATCCAGCATCGTAAACACAATACCTTTGTGCTGAAATTGTTGGAATTTACTCTTACCCTCAATGTATTCCTCTTCGGACCCAGACTCTACCACCAGCTAAGGGGCACTGCAATGGGAAGCCCGTGTGCGCCCACATATGCAAATTTGTTCCTGGGCTGGTAGGAGGAGACCCTGGTGTTCGAAGAGGAGAACAATGAGTATTTGTCTCATATTTTGTTCTGGGGACGTTATATTGATGTCGTCCTCATTTTGTGGCAGGGATCAAAGGAACTATTTGGGGAATTTGTGGCATCATTAAATAACAATCAGATTGATCTGCATTTTAGTAGCGAGATTAATGACAGGGAACTACCTTTTTTGAATCTTAAAATCTGGATTGACTCGCTAGAACAAATACAGACCAGTGCTTATAGAAAATCTACAGCAACTAATGACTTACTACGATGGGAGAGTCATCACCCAAGGAGTTTAAAGCAGGGGATTCCGAGAGGTCAATACCTCAGGATACGGAGAAATTGTTCCTAAATAGATAGCTTTTATAGACAGTCAAAAGAACTACAGGGGAGATTCATGGAGAGAGGATATCCTTTACCCGTCCTGCAGTCGGCATTTAACTATGTATTAACATCATATAGAACTGAATTGTTAGCGGTTAAAAGGAAAAATGAAGGACATACCGAGGGATTTAGGATTATTGGAACATACAATAACCTCTCAAATGAAGTTGTTGGGATTTTGAGAAAACACTGGAGAATTGTACAGTGTTATCCAGATTTGAAAGATGTCTTGACTGAATACCCTCTGTTACTTATAGACGAGGGCGCTCGATTAGGGGTAGGTTGATTCATAGCCACTATACCCCCCCAAGGAGAACGGGAACATGGCTTGACCGGAAACCACTGGGTATGTTTAGGTGCGGCAAATGTGTTTATTGCTCATATGTAACACAAACGAAAAGCTTCAGGAGTTACACAACAGGCAGAGAATTTCTCAATTGCGACTCCGAAGGGATAGTCTATTTGATCATTTGTGACTGTGGTCTCCAATATGTTGGAAAGACGATAAGGCCCCTAAAAAAGAGGTTTGGTGAACATATAGGGGATATAAGGAATCGTCGTGAAATCCCAATAGCCCAACATATATGGTTAAAACATGGAGGAGTTTATTCTGGAATTAGATTTTTGGCTATTGAAAAAATATGACAATCCCCGAGAAAAGGGGATGTGGACAAAAAGTTGTTAAGGAAGGAAACAGAATGGATGTTTAGGTTATAAAATGCTCTGTCTCCCTATGTAGGTTTTCTGTATTGGTGCGTTGCATTTGACCTCAGGGTTATCGGAACAAAAAAAGTTCTTACCCTAGAGTTATTTTGTTATCTTGTTATTTTGTTTGGAAGGTTTTAACTTTTATTAAGAGAGCATATATTTATCTGTATCAAATTTTCTTTGGCCCCCCTCTTTCTTTTGTGTGTCATTATTACATCATAGTTCAGTGACTTATTGTTACTATTTTTGCATCAGGAACTCCTAGACCTGACATTTTTTGCTTCCTGACAGGATAGCTTTGTATTTGAATGTGAGATGGATTGGTTGCGCTGATGATGGGACGCATTGAATTTATGCTCGGTCACAAGTATAGTAGCACTTAAGTGAAGAGGATAGGATTATGGAGTGCGCTTGCGCTAATATCGAGCATGCGCAGTTAGGTCCGGTGATGCCGAGTATGTAACGGGCAGCTATGCGGTAGGACGCGTGCGCGGAAGTAGTTATGACGGGCTTCCGGTATTGGATAGTCTCCGCGCGTGCGTGATTGACCGGCGTGAAGCCGGAACTGGATATGGCGGTATATTTGATGGGTTTCTTATGCGGAAGTCGCAGGGTGCGCTCCAGCAATGGATAGAGTATGCGCCAGCGCCATGGATAAACCTATCAAGTTCAAAGGTAAAGAATATCCTAATCCTCTGATTTGGTGATATGTAAAAGAGGTGGGCCATTGAAATGTGATTTAAATATTGAGGATTCTTACACATTAGCCGCCATTTGCTCCATTGATGAGGTTGGATGGATGGACTTCATTGAAGGTTCATGCGGATGAGGCCATTATATAGAATTCCCCTGAGGAACCCCTTTGAATCTATAGGGGAGAAACGCGTCGGGATTTAATGGCATATGGAGATTAAAAGATGAGTATCTGAATATTATTTTGTTAGTATTCCTTGGGTATATTTGTATTGACCAAAATACAAACTCCTATTGAAACATTCCTCTAAAATATAACTTTTAATAATACTACCATAAAAAATACATATTAATATTAAATATTCAAACCACAAAGCATAGTATGGAAGGTGTAGGAGAGTGCCCAGGGAGTCAATAGTAGTAAGTACCTAAACTAGCCCTGTAAGGACACCTAATGCTCTCCCTTAGAACGATAGGGAACCCGCCCCGAAAAGGGCGACCCGGTAACGCTGTTCCTTGTATATCCCTATTAGTCCCTTAATAACTCTAAGGTGGGGGACATACAGTCTAAAGGCAATGAAATAATGAATAGCACATTCACATAAATAATAGACTCTCAGGACATAACAACTGTATACCATATAAAGTCCTAAAATAATCCCCAGACGCTGCGTTTCGTCCCAATCTCAGGGACTTCTCAATGGGGTAAAAAAAGAGAGTGAACATCTAAGACAACAAGTGCTGTGCTAGATAGAATAAATACATAGTACCTTTCTAAGGGTCATCTCACCGGGCTAGTGTGCCCTCAGTCATCATGTGAACATGCTCTCAGGTCACAGATATGGAGAGAGTTCGTGTACTCCACAGTGGGCAAACGGTCATACTACCCACAACTGCACTTCTCACACACTTATCATTTATAGAGTGTACAACCTACCATTTAGTGAAGCGCCGCCCGCTCTAATCTCTCACAACACCTGTATCCTAAATGACGGTACCTGTGGAATGGGGAGTCGTTCTGCTGCCGCCGACAGGTGAGCGGCGTATCAAAATCTCCATCGCGCATGCGCGGATATTCAAAGATGGCCGAACTGGTCAAATGATTCCAATGCGCATGCGCAGGTAAGTAATGATGGCACGGATCCGCCGTCCATATCTAAACGCGTCCCGCGTTGTCATGGTGAGCTGTATACGTTTGTGACGCCAATTTATTGAGCGATGCATAGTCTATGCATCTAGCCCCCGTGCGTCCAGAGAGTAGACATTCGGGCTGCACTATGGATATACATCCACTTCTATACATTGTAATCCATACAACCACGATATATCAAATAACAGTGTAATGATGAGTACAGGTATAGGGCGCAACAACATGTGGCATATAGCATAGTATCACAAAAATATGCCACTATGTTGGCCATTATAAACATAAGAAGACTATAAATTTAAATTTTAGCATTATTCCCCAATCACATTCAAACAAAAACAGGTAATAGGTACCACAAGAATAGCAAGTGTGATAATATTGTAGAGAGATAAATTAGAGCATATTAGCATATAAGGGCAAATACCCAAGGATGATCCATGTTTGTAGGCAGGACAATAAATTAAAATCAACTTAGAAAATGATCCCAACGCACGAGTGGCACCAGAGGCACACAGAAAGTCAGCAGAGAGGTATACTTGCACAAATATACAGTTTTAAAGAAAACAAGAGAAGGAAAGTGATTCATTTAAACCATGTGGGTACACACTGTTCAACCTATAAATCCACCGCATTTCTCTTTGGAGGATCAGTTTATCCCGATCAACTCCACGTATAGGCGGTCGGACAATATCGATACCCCTAAATTGTAACACATCTGATTTTCCTCCATGTTTCTCCCAGATGTGTCTAGCAATGGTCGTATCCATATGTCTCTTAACATCACCTACATGTTCACCTATTCTCCGTCTGAACTCACGTTTGGTTTTACCCACGTAGTTCAGGCCGCACGGGCAAGTGGCCAGGTAGATCACACCTGTTGATGTACAGTTAATAAACCCTCTGATGGTGTATTTTTTTTACCATTATCATTCGTACCCTCAAACTCCTTGCAGTTTACAACCAATGTACAGAATTTGCATTTACCACATTTAAAGCACCCATTAGGTTGCCTGCTGAGCCACGTTTCCCTTTGCGGGGGTGTGCAAAAATGGCTTTTGACCAGTCTATCACCAATACTCCGCCCTTTCCTATAGACAATCTGTGGAAGTGGTGGTAGAAGGGTCTTTAAGACATCATCCTGTAGAAGAATGTTCCAGTATCTACTGATGATGTCCCTGATCTGGTAGGCATTGCTACTATACTCCGCGATGATACGTAAGTCACTTCTTGTAGAGTCATCGGGTTCACTCAAGGTCTTAGGAACCAATAGGTTCACTCTGTCCTCTCTTAGTGCCTTCTGATAGGCTTCCTTAAGGGGTTTTTGTGGATATCCCCTCTTGCTAAATCTTTCTCTCAAATCAGACGCTTGTTCTCTAAAGGCCCCCACGTCAGAGCAGTTTCCTCTCAGGCGGAGATATTGCCCCCGTGGGATCCCTCTGAGTAAGGGTCTCGGGTGACAACTCTCCCACCTGAGAAGACTGTTGGTAGACGTGCTTTTTCTATACACTCTGGTGTTAAGTGTACAGTCCGGATTTTTAGAGATATTGTGCCCAGTTTGCCATTTTCCCTCCATGGTGTCATGTGACTCATTAGTAATTAGTAAAGTCTCAGGTGTGAATAACTTGCAGGTGTGTTAAATTTGGTGTTATCATTCTCACACTCTCTCATGCTAGTCACTGGAAGTTCAACATGACACCTTATAGCAAAGAAGTGTATGAGGATGTTAAAAAAAAGAATTGTTGCTCTACACAAAGATGGCCCAGGCTATAAGAAGATTGCCAACACCCTGAAACTAAAATGCAACACAGTGGCCAAGACCATACAGCAGTTTAACAAGACAGGTTGCACTCAGAAAAGGCTTTGCACATGCTCAACTTTTTATCCAGAGATTGTCTTTTCAGAATAGTCATATGAGTGCTCCCAGTATTGCTGCAGAGAGAAAAGGGGTAGGGGTTCAGCCTGTCAGTGCTCAGACCATATTTCGCACATTGCATCAAATTCGTCTGCATGGCTGTTGTCCCAGAAGAAGCTTCTTCTAAAGATGATGCACAGGAAAGCCCGCAAACAATTTGCTGACGATAAGCAGACTAAGGACATGAATTACTGGAACCATATCCTGTGGTCTGATGAGACCAAGATAATCATATTTGGTTCAGATAATGTTAAACGTGTGTGGCGAAAACCAGGTGAGGAGTATAAAGAACAGTTTGTCTTGCCTACAGTCAAGCATGGTGGTGTGAGTGTCATGGTTTGGGGCTACATGAGTGCTGCCAGCTATGGGAAGCTACAGTTCATTGAGAGAACCATGAAAGCCAACACATTCTGTGACATACTGAAGCAGAGCATGATCCCCTCCCTTCAGAAACTGGGTTGCAGAGCAGTATTCCAACATGATAATGACCCCAAACACACCTCCAAGACGACCACTGTCTTGCTAAAGAAAATGAGGGTAAAGGTGCTGGACTGGCCAAGCATGTCTCCAGACCTAAACCTTATTGAGCATCTGTGGGGCATCCTCAATCGTAAGGTGGAGGAGCGCAAGGTCTCTAACATCCACCAGCTCCGTGATGTCATCATGGAGGAGTAGAAGAGGATTCCAATGGCTGCAACCTGTGAAGCTCTAGTGAACTCCATGTCGAAGAGAATTAAGGCAGTGCTGGAAAATAATGGCGGCCACACAAAATATTAACACTTTGGGCACAATTTGTCCCTTTTCACTTTTGTTGCCAGCGGTTTAGACATTGATAGCTGTGTTTTGAGTTATTTTGAGGGCACAGCAAATTTACACTGTTAGGCCATGTTCACACGGCTTAAAATGGGCCGTATTTCGGTTCGTAATTACGCGCCGGAGTGCGCAAATTACGGGCTGAAAACGGCCCAGTCATTACGGTAATCCACAGTTCTCATAGAGAACTATGGATTACGTCTCCTCTCCCTGCTCGGCGAATACGCCGAGGGGGGAGATAATTGACATGTGAATTACTAGCGGCATATACGCGCCACTGGTAATGAATGTCTATGGGCCGGTGAGGTGTCGGCCCCCCGCTCCTGCCCCCGCTCCCGCTCCCGCCCCCGGCCACACGGCGTAATTGCGGGGCGTAATTACGTCCCACAGTTAAGCCGTGTGAACATAGCCTTATACAAGCTGTACACGGACTACTTTACATTGTGTCAAAGTGTCCTATCTTCAGTGTTGTCCTATAAAAAGATACAATATTTATATAAATGTGAGGGGTGTACTCAGTCTTGTGAAATACTGTATTTGTACATGGTAATTAAATCGCCACTAAGCTTTTTTTTTTTTTTTTCAAGCTGAACAACCCCAAGTTTTATAGTCTGTTTTTTGTACTGCAATGCACCTATTCATCTGTGCTGTTTCATCTGTGACAAATCTCCCACATCTGAATATGGCTTAAGGGCCATACTTATCTGATTAAGGCTGTATACAAAATAAAAATGTTCTGCTACTCACTTTGGAAAATGTTATTGAGTTGTGGATCAGACAAAATCTCACTTTGTATCTCCATTTTATTATATCTTTGAAAACCCTGGATCCACATGGATATTGAAGCTGACATCTGTGTTTTTATTGAACTGCAGTTTACATGTTATACTCCGGTTTTCCCCAGGTTTACAAAAGCTTTTGCAACTAAATCTATATCAGACAGTCACTGTATGACTAGGAGCAAGAATAGCTATCTGATGAACCTATAGCTTTAACTTACCACGGGACCTCCATGGAGTATTCATCAAATAGGTGTTTTCATTCCCTGCCGTCAGGCTTCCCTGCTCTTTGTCTGGCTTCCTGAATGCTCTGGGTTTTGTTAAAAATATTATAAATTCCCACACTCGGAGATTAAGTTATCTTTGCGGGCTCTGGGACTGATTAATACCACACACACTGTTACAGACATTAAGGATAACGGACATAGGACTGGCTTAGAACAATGGTTTTATCCCAACAATATTGCTGCTGCTGTTGATGTTTGTTTGTCATACTCAATTTAATGAAGTGTTTTGTATTTAAGACAGTGATCTTTCCCAAATTCCAGGCAGAGTTTAGGTCAGGATGAGCTGCTGCCTCCTTCTCTAGACAAAATATATTACATTAAACAACTTCTAAAACCACCAGTTGATCCAAAAGAGTCATTGTTTCAGAGGAATAAAAACTAAAGTAAAGTAGTTCCATCCTAATAGTATTTGTATTTAGACATGAGTACAATCAGCAAGCATGCATAAATATAGCATCACTTTATCAATATGATATATGTACGATGTATAAAATAAATCAATGCTTCTTGCATTTTTAAATTTTGCGATCTAGTCCTAATTCATCCCTTATGTAGAGTTTGTTATGAACGCATCCCATTATAGGTGGGTGCTTCTCTAAATGTGCGACGTAGCTAAACATGCGACCTCTAAGGGCATGTCCCCACAGCACAGGCTTGCGGACGGTTTTTCGGACGGTTTTTCAGACGGTTTGCTGTTTTGCAGACCGTTGGAAAAACCGGCCGCAAACGAGCACAACGGGGCTCTATGGAAAACCCGTGCAGTGGGTTTTCCGCCCGAAAAACATTCAACATGCACATTCTTCCGTCCGGTTTTCGGACGGAATATGTGCAAGTGAATGTGAAGGGGGAGGGCTTTTCTTCGCTCATCGCAGAGAAAAGGGCCCCCCCGCCTCATTTTGAACGGCACACAGACCGGACAAATACTGGTCGGATAAACCAACCGGTATTTGTCCTGTGCCGTGTAAACGGGCCCTAAACGTGCGACGTAGCTAGTCCCTGGATGTCCCCTGCTGCAAGATCATCCATAGGGTGCACAATAGTCCTTGCTGATTTAAATGACCAGCACGCACAACACACAGCTTTTCCTGACCAATAACCTGTATCCCGATCTTTTTTAAAGGGCACCTCCCACTTCCTTCCTAGTCAGTTCATTGGTGTGCATCATAGAGTTGGTTTACGATTTCCCGTGTGTAGTCTCGGTATCTGAATAAAGTAGAAACCACGGCACTCTGTTGTAGGGTTTTAAAATAACATGCAAAAGAAGTCTTTATTTATAACCAGAACATAGTAAACAGTGCAGTTCTCCAAAATTGTTGTGTGCCTAAGTGAAGCGGCATTTTCCGGATCACTAGTATAAGACATTTTGGCTGTTATTTATGCCTTGTTTAATACATATTTGGATGGTGTAGAGTAGGTATTCTAGACGCAGGAGTTATAGAATTAGTAATCCTTCCACAAAGCACCCATTTTCTGAACTGGAGTGCGACACCATCTGTATCTTGGTATCTGACCTCAACTTGTTTCTGACTTCTCCATTTGTCTGCTGCCGGTCAAGATCTTCTGCCTGTGACCTGTATACAAAAGAACTCCACCTACAAAAGATGCCTCCTGTCTACTTTTTTTGTCCATGTCAAGAGTCACCACCAGTGACCATGTTGGGGGTAGCGACCTGGGCGTTCTATGTAGTGAAGTTCAGATCCCTTGCACAAAGGGTGACAGGATGAAAACTAGGGGACTCTTTAGACTTAGTTCATTGCATGGTTCTATGCCCAAGTTCTACCGCCCGTCTCTGTTGAGTGTTACCGAGTTCAACATGTGAAAACTTCTTCAGGTCTTGGGCATCTCCCTTCCCTTACACTTTTATATGACAGAAGGGAACTGACAACATGTAGCTGCCAAAAATGATTCCGAAAGCGGTTGTCAGCTTTATTTAGGTCACAGAACATTAAAGATCATTCATATTTCATTGTCTTCACTTGCATGTTATGTGTAGGTGGACTTGCCCTTTATCCCCTAACAGCCACATTAATATCGCTCCTAAAAATTTCCCTTTTTTATGGTTGATTTTGAAATTGTGTCTCAAGTAATTATTCCTGGTACATAACTCTCCTTTCTCAAGTGCACTTTAACCCCTGGTGACATAACACATTATAGCCTTAAGGACCAGTAAAATTTATTGCCCCTGTGTGCGCTAGCAGTATACTTTTTGTTTTTTTCATTAATGTAGCTGTGAGATTTTGTAAATTGCGGGTTAAGTTGTATTTATAGGAAACATTTTAGGATACATGCAATACATGGATTAACTTTTATTAGTTTTTATTGGAGAGGGGCGAAAGAAACCACAACAATGTCACCATTTTTTCTTGTGTTGTATTTTTATGTTAAAACAATTGTCTAGTGCAAAACAAAATGGCTGGACATTCTATAAAATAGTGAAAGTAGTACTTGTTGGTTTACTATGCTACAAGACTAACATCATTTATTATTTTATTTCATATTATTTTATTTCACTAATAAAACATTGTGCAAGGCAAAAATGTTTTTTTATGTTTTTTTTACTATAACATTAGTTAGATACCTTGGTCAGCATCTTAAATATGTACAGAGGAGTGATAAGATAAGTAAGGGTTAATCTTCTAACTACTTTTTTGGGGAAATAAACAATAATTGAGCAAGTATGCTTTTTGATTGGTAAGTGTGGTTGATAATATGAACAAAAGTCTATGTTACCACTCCCTCTGGAGTCATCTAACGGCAGAGTCAGGAGGTGGATCACAGATTACAGATCTTCCTCCTTTCCTTGCATGTCTCCTCACCTTCACACAGCTGAAATGAAACCTAAAGAATATAAAGCTCCCACTGTAGCCTTCTCTAGTTTGGGCTTAATCACAGCTAGAACTTTACAAGCAAGACCAAGATCACAGGTCTGGCATTATTCTGTCTTGAATTTTTTAGTACCAGCTGCCACAAAATAGTTCAAAATAGTATTGTCCTCTTCCAGTTGAACTAGAACAGTTCAGAGGGGCTCTGTTCACACTACCATTATGGCTTCTGTTTCTTTTCAAATTTTTTTGTTGCGTTTCCAGTGTTTTTGATGACTGGAATAGTGCTGTGGACTACACCATTCTTGTTATTAAAAACACCAGAACCGTGATGTAGAGTAATTCAGTGTAAGAATGAACAGTTAGGGCTTGTTCACACGGCCTTTTGGATCCTTTTTACGGATCCGTTTTTGGCTCTTGAAAAGCGCATCCGGAAAGCGGATCCGTAAAACGCAGCAGTTGTTACTTTATTTGGATCCATTTTCAATGCTTTTTCACTTGCGTTTTACGCATCCGCTTTCCGGATGCGTTTTCAGAATATCTCTCTCTCTCTCTCCATATGACAGCAGCCCCGGCACCTCCGTCCATATGACAGCAGCCCCCCGGCACCTCCGTCCATATCACAACAGCCCCCCGGCACCTCCGTCCATATCACAACAGCCCCCCGGCACCTCCGTCCATATCACAGCAGCCCCCCGGCACCTCCGTCCATATCACAGTAGCCCCGGCACCTCCGTCCATATCACAGTAGCCCCGGCACCTCCGTCCATATCACAGCAGCCCCGGCTCCTCCGTCCATATGACAGCAGCCCCCCGGCACCTCCGTCCATATCACAGCAGCCCCGGCACCTCCGTCCATATCACAGCAGCCCCGGCACCTCCGTCCATATCACAGCAGCCCCGGCACCTCCGTTCATATCACAGCAGCCCCGGCTCCTCCGTCCATATCACAGCAGCCCCGGCTCCTTCGCCAATATCACAGCAGCCCCGGCTCCTTCGCCATTTCAAATCTCCCGCCCCTCCACTGTCACCGCTCCCACAGCCGCCGCTCACCTCCGCTGCCGCCGCTCACCTCCGATCCCCCTGCACTCCCGCTGCCGCCGCTCACCTGCGCTCCCGCTGCCGCCGCTCACCTGCGCTCCCGCTGCCCGCAAAGCGCAGCTGATACGTACCCGGAGTGTGGAGCGCTTTTGGACAGGTGCCAAAAGCGCACTCCATTATCTCCTATGGGCTTTCACTTGCGTAAAACGCAAGAAGAATTGACATGTCAATTCTTAAAGCGGATGTGAAAAGTGCAGTGCAGGAGAGCTCTCAAAAGCGCATTGCCGATCTCCCGTGGGAACAGCGATGCGCTTTTGCCATTCAACTCAATGTTAATCACACTGACAATTGTTAGATCCGTTTTGTGGATCCGTAAAACGGATCCGTAAAACGGATCACAAATACGCCGTGTGAACAAGCCCTTATACGTTTTATTTTCACCAAACATAATAGGGCAGATTTATCAATACTGTCTAACTCTTAGATAGTGTAAAGTTAGGGTATGTTCACACGGGGTAATTTCGTTGTGCATTTAGCCGCATATTTGTGCTCTAATACAAGCGAGAGTACACGCATTTTCGCGCGAACTCCCGAAAGACATGATGTACTGTACATGCCGCAGTACATCGTGTGAACATACCCTTAGAGTATGTATAATATTGATATCGTGTTGATAAATCTAGTGGCATGTCAGAACTGTCTAGTCTAACTTTACACTATTTTTAAATTGCCTTACTTTATGCCACTAACTGCACTAACATTTTTGCGAAATACACAGTAATGCCCCTGTTACAGTGGACACATCCCCGTATGTTGGGCAAGGTCAGAAGTGTCTAGAAACTGTCTAAAACACAATGGGCCACATGTATGAAAACTGTCTAGGTCTAAGACTTTCTTTGTTGTCCATAGCAACCAATCAGATCGCCCCTTTCATTTCATATAGTGCTCTGAAAAATGAAAGGGGCTCTCTGATTGGTTGCTATGGGCAATAAAGAATGTCTTAGACCTAGACAGTTTTCATACATGTCCCCCATAATAAATGTGGTGTAAAGCATGTACAACATTATTTTTGCCGCAATTTGTGTCAGAATTCTGGTACAATTGCCTTGATAAATGTGCCCCATTATATGTTTATTGCATAGTTTGTGCCCAAAAGGAATGCATGCCCTGATCAATTACCACCCAAAATAAATAAACACACATAAGCTAGGGTCTGTATCTGTTTGGAAAAGTTTGAAGCGTAACTCGCTTTTACCATCCTCCAAGACCTTATGTCCAAAATACGGGCCAAAACAGGCCCCAAAAGACACCTTGTGAACACCCCCTTTCTGGCAATGCCATTGCGCCGCTTACACTCTTCAACTATCTGCTTTCTGTGTTTAAACAGAATATCCTGGTATTCACCGCTTTTTTTTCTTTTTTATTAATTTGTGCTGGTGCTGTGATTCAAAAATAAAACTCAAATACATCTGTCCTCACCTATGCTCTAGCACTGTGGAGGTCAACCATCTCCCTGGGTTTCTTGTTTTCTTTCTAGTCGGAACATCACTGTTGCAGTTGCTGATTTCCTTCAGTGTGCATATAACACCTCCTAGGCGACCTTCGAAGTGAAGGACTGTGAATTGTGATGTCATGCAATACACGTGACCACTGTAGCCAAACACCAGCTGCAGTGGGGATGTTCCAACTGACAGGACCAGGAAGAAAATAGAAGAATGGGAGAGACGGTGGACCATGGAAGTGTTGGAACACAGATGAGGACGGAGGTGAGTATTGGTATTTTTATTTTCTAACCGCAGAACCATCATAAATTAATTAAGGGAAAAGAAGTGGAGAACTGCTTAAAAAAGATAGGTTGGCAATGCTTGGTATTAGTACAAAAACACGCCACAGCACTCACCACCCATAATCAAACTTTATTATCAGTATTCTATTATAATGAAAATGCACAAAACAGTTCAGATGGGGATCTCCTCTAAATCTTACCTCTCTCAGTGCCAGTGTTCTAAACCTCCATAATTTTCATGCCATAAGGATTAAAAACAGCTTGTGGAGGGATTGAGTGTACAACCAAAAATGAGCCAGCCACTCACTCATGCATACACTGCAAAAAAAAACGCAAGAAACTAAAATGGTCAACATCTACCAAAAATTGCTAAATAAATGGTCAGGGTGCCAGCTGACATGGCTGCAATGCAAATACAAACACACAAAAACGGATGGCAGCACTCTGCAAACACAAAGTGGCAGATACCAAATATATGAATTATTTCAAAGTGCATTTTTGTTGTATCTAATAATCACAAAAACCTGAGGCATTTAAATCAAAATTGAGAGGGCCCATCCACAAACATTTTGATTTTTTTTTTTATAGCTTTCGATTATAAATCTGCACGAACGCTCCAAGAGAAGGGAGTTTCTAACAGCTTTATCTCAGAATGTCCATGCGGCGAGTGCTGCAGACTGTTTTTGTATTGATACTAACAACTTAGCATTTGTTTGCCAGGAAACTAACATAATGGATAGTCATTAATAATAAGCAGATTGTGGTCTGTAATAATTTAAAGGGGTTCTACCACGATAGACAATGATGGGAGTTCCAAGCAGAACCGAACGCACCGCTCAATTGTACCCGGAACTTCCATAGAACATACTGGCGAGTAACTGTGCAAGCGCGGTCGTCTCTCCAGTCTGCGCTTTGACATTCAGCCATCTTTTTCACTTGTGGTAGAACCCCTTTAAGTATGTTTGGATAAGAGCCAAAAACTGAATATATTAGAAGAAAAGTCTCCTCTTGCATACCAAGACAAAGACACAACTGACCATGTGTTTCTATAACCATGATGGATAGACTTAATCATTGGTATGCTGGTGTGCTGTCTTCCCCGGTTTCCTATATATTACGTAATCTTGCAGTCGTAGTACTTGGTTTAGCACCTGGTATGTATCGACTTAAAACATTGGCATTAATACATAATGATCACATAACTGAACAAGTAACGTCTCATGAGAACATGGTTCTTACTGCTGAGATATTACTCATCATCTAATCACAGCAATTCTCCGTACTTGAAGACTCGAATAACTCACGACTTACCAAAAAGAGACCTTGATTTCAAAGTCAATACGGTTCCACCATCCAGTAGACAGCTGGTTTCCTCTGGATCTGGAGTTAATATTACCTCATCCTCCTGAAGACTGAACTCTTAACCCTGTTCATTAATTGGGAGATTCTTTACCACATTCTGTATCTTTGAGGTCACTATTAGACATAACAGGCCTGGTCCAAAGCCTCATTACACATATCATTGTGAATAAATTGATTAATCTCATTTGCTTTAAAAGTCATACATCTTGTAGCACAGGACATCCTTTATATATAATGCTGATATTGTATGAAAACAACAATTTACAAATCGTAATGATCATATATTCCTCCATGGAGATACATCAATATGATCCACTGTAAATGCTTGATAGTTGGGTGATCACTGTGGGTCCTGCTCCAAAAACTCTTATCAGTTGGGGGAAATAATTGAGACACCATGTAATACATAATCCACTGCACACCAAACAAATGTTTTGCAAGGTACAAAATAAGTGGTTTTATTTTAACATTGGGGTAAGGTCATCTATATCAGATGTATCATCACAGAAACATACTCAATGAATGTTTTACATGAAGGAAAAATATAATACAACTAGATGTTATAAATAGCGACGTTTCAGCTGTAGCCTTTATCAAGCAAACATCTATGTGAGAAGCTGTAGAGATAAGATACGGTAAGTGTAATGATACAAACGGAAGATGCTGTAATGACTAGGAGCGAGATAGAGTAGTGGGTATAGTGCCAAATGCCAAGAAAATGAGGCAAGCAAAGGCCTATAAGATGCCAATATAGAGTAATTGGGCATCAGTATGCCAAGGAGTATGGACGAGACGTCCGGAGGTATGTGGAAGCGCCGTACTAGACCTATGGTCTTTTCCACACTTGCACTCAGATCATGTTCTATTGTCCTAGTTGTGCGCTACCATTTATCTAATACCATGTAATACATAGCTGTGCCAATTTCACATAACTATGTGGGTACTGCTCTTAATTTAGGGGCTTTCTGCTCAGACTTCTGAAAACTGACCCTCTTTAGAGTAGAAGTTTGAAAGAAAAGATGTTTATTTTATTTTAGGTGCTTCAGCTTATATAGGTGGGTCCCCCAAATGTATTAATTTTGAAGAACTCCTTTTAGTCGTTTTTAGATTTTATATGCCATAATTTTCTGATTTCTGGGTCTGACTCCCAGTGAGAGTGCACCCCCCTTAGAGTTTCTTTCTTAGAGAAAACTTCACCAGAGTGGGCACTACTTTTACCTTGTGGGTTCTGCACTGTAGGTCATTTACACAGGACCCACATGTTTTGAAGGGGTTTTATCATCACAATGGATTAGCTGTAAACATGTAGACAAAGAAAAATAAAGACTATTATCAAATACATTGCTGGTCTGATTTTACTGTGTTTAGGAGATAAAAGAAATTTTATAAACTGCTTGTGTATATCAGTTTCTGTAGATTATCGACCACCTCCTCTGTTGTCATTGCTCCAGCAGCCGTATCCGACCATGGTGATGTCACTCCCTGTTGTGTTACCTGCGGCACAGGAGCTTATTTATCTAAGTTACTGACAAGTTTTAACCCTTTAGAGCTCTGTAGTCTTGTGCACTGCAGTTTACAAACCTCCAGCACTCATGTCACTGTACTAGGCTTAGCTAGGAACAGCAGAGCTGATGTGCCAACCATTGCTGTAGAATCACCCACCGCCTGACCAGGAAGTGCGAGTCTGTGAAGAGTAGGCTTTAACTTTAGTTAAGATAACTTCTTTAGGTCAGACTCCCCTTCAAAAAAAAAAAAAAAAAAAGCTTTTGGTTACAGCTATACTAGAGCCCATATTGCTGTTTAACTTGCTTTTATGTAGTTCTACGAAAAAACACGGAAAACAAATCAGGATCTTAATTAGAAGAACCTACAGATTGACCTTGGCTACAAAAGAATATTATCATGTTTTATTTGTAGAGTACCTGAAGTGTTTGGTTCCTTCCTGAGCTCCTCAGTAGCTTCCATTTCCTTCCTGACTATCTACCCTGTGGTTTAGTGAACTCCAAACACAGCAAGAGATGCATTTTTATGTTGATTCTTGGTAACACTTCACACCTCATCATCTCCTGAAGACTTGCAAATGTTTTAAAAAAAAAAAAAGTATACAAACACTTACTAATCTACAGACACATATACGTGTATAGACATGCATGGGGGTTTTACAGTATTTATTAAATATTGCTAAACTAATAGAACATTATTTGTCTTTCTATTTTTTAATTTACTTTGTAACATGTTTCTCCATGGATACTTAGGGCGACATGTATGATTTTTGGCGCTAAGACGCTAATTTTTCTGTGCAAAATAATAGTGTAGAATGCACCTGATTTATGAACCTGTTCTACTGCGGGTCATAAATCAGGCGCATTCTAACGCAGAAACGACAATTCTGGCTCAGGTAATCCACTCTGAAAGTGCTCTAGCTGTTCCAGCAGTAATGCACCTAGAATTGCCGTACTGAAGCTATAAATCTATAGCTTCGTACAGTTCTAGTGCGCCCCCCCTCCCCCGAAATCAGGCGCATTACAAAGTGCTGTGGGCGCTCTGTAATGCGCCTGATACTGGCGATGTAAAATTATAGCGAACGGAAATGTGCCAGTTTTCGGGCTGAAAAGATGCCAGACTTCTGGCGCAGCTGCATTCATACAAGTCGCCCTTAGTCTATTGAGATCAATGTACCAACATTTACAAAAAGGGGTTGTCCCACCAAACACATTGAAGGCATATTGATACAAGTCACCACCTTTGGGACCCGTATCTATCTTGAGAATGAGCTCCAAAACCTCTTCATTTTGAGCATAGAGGGGGTCAGAACTCTCCCATTGATTTTAATTGGAGAGTATTAACCACCTACCAATTTAAAATTAAGACTTTTTGGGGCTTGTTCTCAAGATAGGTGTGGGTCTCAGAGGTGGGACTTGCACCTATCACACATTGATGGCATATCCTATCAATATGCCATCAATGTACAAAGAGAAAAGAGAAAACAGATGGGGCACACAATAGTGAAATATGTACAATTGAAGCAGGTAAAAAAAAAGTGGCAATAATGCTCAGCTTATGGAGTTGTGCTACTAATGTAGAGAGAGGTACAACTCTCTTAAGCGCATACAAGAGACTCTCCGTCCGAGCCTCTAATATGGCAGCCGCGGGTCCAACATTCCAAAATGCCGCTCCGGCAGTCTGGCTGTGAAGATCAGGAAGGAAAAAGAAAAAAACGGACCCGGCGCTCATAACAAGCAGGAACCTCTAATGAGGCAACGAAGTATTTAAAATAAAGATAATTTATTTTTGCAAATAAAAAATGCAAAGGGCTATAAAACTTCACAAAATTTAAAAGCAATTAAAACACAAGCATGACATTTTTCTGATGAAGCGCCAGTGTGCGGCACGAAACGCGTCATGTTTGTGTTTTAATTGCTTTTAAATTTTGTGAAGGTTTGCAGCCCTTTGCATTTTCTATTTGTAAAAATAAGTTATCTTTATTTTAAATACTTTATTTTAAATACTTTATTTTGCAGTTGTGTCTGTTACTTTGAAAGGAAACATAGCAATGGATGGCCTTACTTATCCTGTCCATTTAGAGGAGTGTATGTAGACAATCTTTCTCCCTTTATGTAGCCATAGTCCAAATGATTAGCATTTTGACTGCATTTCAACATTGAGTATATTACACTGTTTGGGCATATCAAGTGCTCTTTTATCTTAACTGTATTTATTGAAAGTGTATAGAATGAATTCAGACTGATCAGATTATGATCTTTGGAAACAATTTAAAGAAAATTTGCAGTTCTCAGATTTTAAGAAGCCATAAAATATAGGGATTTCAAGATGACTAATCATATAGTTTCCATATGTGTCAGTAGTTATTGATGTGATCTGGTTTCATAGGAACAGATAGATTTGCATAGGGCTTAGTATTGCAGCTGCTGCAGTTGCTCATCTGGTAATGCAATTTACTCTGTTATAAAGTTTAAAGCGATGATAGGCTAATGTAAGCTGGCACCAGTTCTACCTTTGCACCATCTAGTCAAAGTGATTGATTTGACTCTTACATAAATCTGACAAGTACAGAAGTGTAAATATGCCAAAGAAAGATGTTTGAACTTGATCTTCCTGCTGTGGCCAATATCCGTGAACTAGCATTAACCCAACAGTTAAAGGGAAAATTGATCGGACTATTATGTAAATGTATACGTCTCTTTAAAAGATGTGATATGCCGTCACTTCTTGTTGGTGAGGTCTGGCTTCCAAGACCACCTGTTATCCTGAGAGTGCGCCCTCTTTTAGAGTTTTTCCTATTAACTAACTGTGCAAGGACCTGCAGCCTCATTCACTTCAATGGTGTTGTGGTGCATTTTCTTGAATAATGGTTAACCAGGCGTATCAATGTCCAGGTAAAGATTGTGAAGAGGATGCAGCCCTAAACTATCATTGCAAGCCCCTTCATGCTCTCGATCAGTGAGGGTTCCGGCCAGGCTAAGGGAAGTAGGGGAAACTGGTGGTCCCCACTCAGGAAGAAAGGCAGAGAAAAAGAGGCAAACTGCAAGAGTCATATACAGTTTATGCAGTCTTGTATAGCAGCTGTAGAATGGGCCTCAAGAATGAACTCCACTGGTGGGCTCCAAGAATGAACTCCACTGGTGGGCTCCAAGAATGAACTCCACTGGTGGGCACCAAGAATCAGCTTAAAGGGAACCTGTCACATAGGTTATGCCCCCTTTGCTGAGGACAGCACAAGCTAGTGTCAGACCTGCTGTTTCCTGCGCTGTGTCCCTTATTCTGTAACATGCAGCAGTTTTAGAGCATTTACCCCTTAAATCTTATTCATGAGCAGGTGTTAGCTCCACCCACCAAAGGCTAGCTAGCCTCCGTTAGGCCGGGTGTAAAAAAAACTGACACTCTGAAGGACTCTTCGAATGACTCTTCTGGCTGAAAACTGCAGATTTGAGCATTAAATACACGAAAACGACAGCATCTTACATAATAAGGGACACAGCACTGGAAACAGCAGGTCTGACACTACCTTGTTCTGTCCTCAGCCAGGGGGGCAAAAACTATGTGACAGGTTCTCTTTAACTCTTAGGATCCAGGCACCTCACTGCAACACTGGTCCCGGCAGTTGTACCATACCAATCGGAAAGTGATGGCATGTTCCAGTGATGGGAAAACCCCTGTAAATTCTACATTTACTTAATCTACAAAACAAAATGTGTGCTACAAAAAATACATAACTAACCATGTGTGTGTTAATAACAACAGTTTATATCTACAAAAACACTTAATCAGTTTAGAAGATTTTTTATTAAATAACATTAAAATACAAATAAAATACAACAAATTACACATTGCAGCACCCATATGGAAAGTACGTATATGGGAATATCACAGTGCATGCAAGTATAACATACACCTACATAAGGTGCTCACAACTACCCATGTAAAAATAATGAAATCCCATAAACATAGGATGTAAAATACATGTAAAGGCAAGAGGAGATACAGACCATAACTTGTACACCCCAGTGCATGTTTGGCCCAATGCTTTGTCTTTATACGTTTATATGCCCTGCATATATGGGATTGCATTATTTTTGTTTATGTTTGCAGTTTTGAGCACTTTATGTGGGTGTATGTTAAGCTTAAATGCTCCGTATTAGGTACTTTGTGATATTCCTACATAATACTTCTTTTATGCGTGCTACTATGTGCACTATGCATTTTATCATCTGTGTTTTATTTGTATTTTAATATGATTAAAAAAAATTAGATCTCTTTTACATCTTGAAAGTGATTTTGTGCGTATGTGTTAATCTCAGATTAGAAATTTTTTCTCTAATAGCTTATAAGTGTATTTTAGAGTATAGGAAGAAACTAGAAAACCCACATGGGAGAACATGTAAACCCCATGCAAATTTTGCCTCTGGTCAGATTTGAACCCATGACCCAACTTCTGTGCTGCCCAAAATACAGTATGTAACAAAAATTTTATATATAAAGTTTTAAATGCTAACAGTGACTGAGATAGCAAAAGCTAACAGTATATAGCGGTTAAGAAAGGCAAAATTTAGTCGACACTTCCATTGTAAATGACATGGACAGCGGTGCTTGCTGTTCTGACTGCAAAAAACAAATTCTCCAACACAAAACACTGTAAGCACTCCTAAACCAGTTAAAATCTTTTACTGCTATCCTCTGTGCATGCATAAAATTGAGGTCTTTAGTGCACATTTTGATTATATCGATCATATCGAGGTAGCCTCATCAGATGGGCTCCTAACTCTAAGGCTATGTCCACACTGCACAGGAAAACGATCATATCTTCGGCGCTTCAATTGTTCCTGTGGCCCCATAGGCGGCAATAGGAAAGACGAGCTGCAGTCTACACAGCTCGTCTTTTCTCTGCCCGTCTTTCGGCAGCGGAGTATTATACAACATGTTGTATATTACTCCGGCGCTTCTCGTTTTCTTGCCGTCTTCCCATACAATTCTATTGTATAGGCGACGTCAGGAAAACGAGAAACGACCATAGTTTTTGTACAAAGTGTGACAAAAGCAACGGTCTTGCATCGGAGAAAAAACGGCCGCTTTCTGGCCGTTTTTTGTCCAATGCAGTGTAGACATAGCCTAATGCCTTTCTGGGGCGCTTAAAGCCACAATACATTCAGAGCAACAAGCTCCATTCTCACTGATAAGGACCTCAATCAGGAAGATGGGTGGAGTGCACGGCCAAGATGTGTGCACCAGTGTCTATGTCAGTTGCATTGGAGGTGCTAGCTTACCTTTATCTTTATCAGCATTGTGTTTTTGAAGGAGGTTGCCTCCGTGTTGACCCTGCACTCCACGAATCTGCCTCCTTGAGAACTTTATAATCAGTGTGAATGGAGCCTGTTACAGAGAGGCATTAAAGGTCAATTTTAAAACAAGGTATAATCCCCTGCACTAGTCGCTCACAGCTACCTGCAAGCCGACCATGTATGAGAATGAGAAGGTTGGGCTTGCTGCCGTCCTCCTCATTGACTTCTGGGAGCAGCGCTTTACAACTTAGAGGGTATAAGTACAGACAAAAAAGACAAACATTACACAGTAAAAAGCTACTTACAGATCAGACACAAGGTGTGAGGAACCTGCCCGTAAGAGCTTACAATCTATTAGGGTGTATGGGTGAGAAGTGCTTGTTTTACACAATGGTCCTACTATGATTCATAAACATAGGCCGTTTACACAAAAAAGGTGGATGAACCTGCCACTCAGACAGTACATTTATATACAGATAAGCGCCTGTGAGTGCCCAAGTGCAGGGAGTAACAGAGGCCTGCCTAAGAAGATGTATTCTCAGTGCGCTCTTAAATCTATGAGGGTTATGAGTTTGCCTGATCCTACGGGCCAGCATGTTCCAGAGAACTGGTGCAGCACGTGCAATTTCTTGGAGACGGGCATGGGAGATTCAGATAATTGAGGCATGCAATCTGAAAGCATCAGCAGAGTGCAGAGGAGGGTAGGGTGGTAGTCAGAGATAAGGAAGGAGATGTAGGGGGGTGCAGCGCTGTGGAGAGCTTTATGGGTGAGATTGATGCTGTATTCTGTACTGAATGGGTAACCAGTGCAGTGACTGACACAGGGTAGAGGCATCAGTATAGTGGCTGGAAAGAAAGATGAGCCTGGCTGCTGCATTCAGGACAGATTGGAGAGGGGAGGGTTTATAGAGTGGTAGGCCGATAAGCAGGGAGTTACAGTCAAGATGAGAAAGCATAAGAGCAACAATAAAAGTTTGTGTTGTTTCAACAGCGAGAAAAGGACGGATTCTGGAGATGTTCTTGAGGTGCAGGTGACAGGATTGGGCAAGGGATTGGCTATAGAAAGAGAAGGACAGATCAGAGTCTAGTATAACCCCAGGACAGAGGGCCTGCTGCTTAGGAGTTATGGTGCTACCACACACTGAGACAGAGATAGCAGATTGGGGTTGGTTAGAAGATGGCGGAAAGACGAGAAGTTCAGTTTTAGTGAGGTTTAGTTTGAGATAAAAAGAGGACATGATGTCAGAGATGGTGGACAGACAGTCATTGGTGTTTTGTAGCAAGGTAGGAGTGAGGTCAAGGTAAGAGGTGTATAACTGAGTGTCATCAGCGTAGGGGTGATACTGAAAGCCAAATATGCTGATGGTTTGTCCAGATGACTTGTTAGATATGCAATTTGATTAGGATGTGTACTAAAGAACTCAATGTTATGTATGTCAGAGGATAGCAGTAATGTATTTTAAATGTTCTATAAGTTCGATGCCTACCGTGTGCTACTGTATTTAGTATATAGCGGTAGACATTCACTGTCTCAGCGCTGGGGTAGCTTTGTTCACTATTATAACTCCCTTTTTCCTTGCTTTTGTGAAACAGTTTATTTGCTTATTAAAACAGAACATTTCCTGGACGGGGAAGTCTTTCCTGTCTCTATTTGGATGATCTTGCCTTAACCAGGGGCTCAAATGACCTCCGCATTGCTGCAACTTGTCAGCCTACGTAGGTCCTATTGCACGTATGGCCCTAAGCTGTGGATAAGATGACACTTTTTCCCCATTAGTGCAAGCAATGGATGTGGATGGCTGATTAGCTGTCAGCATAGTTTCAAAATGTCCTGAAGTGACAGCAGTCAGGTCATACTGGCGATTTTTTGTGAGCTACAAGTTAGAATCAGCTTTTTATGGTGCATGAAACTATAGTTTTTCCCTTTGGCCACATTTTCCTTTATGAATACTGTATGTATACAATGGCATGTTTTGTCTCTATAGTGCATGTACTTCAAATATAAAGATTGACATGTTGCTGAACTAATGGTTTTCCTTGCAGTCTTCCTATAGACGACATCCTATTTAGAAAGACATAAGGCAATCAATTATCTGCATTAATCGCCAAGTATATACATAGTCTAAAAAACAATATTTGGTTTGCACATCCCAAAAACTTTTTGAAAATAATGAGCATAGGTGCACACTGATGTGGCAGTAACATACAAACACAATTCAATATCAGTAGCACACTACTAACACTAAAAAACTATCAAAAGGTACATACTCTGCAATGATTTAAAAGCCTCTGCAGGTGGGTGGAGTGAAAAAAAATAAAGTGGGGGCAGCCACTCTCCATACAAACAGTCTAGTAAACAATATTTGGTCTGCACATCCAAAAAACTTTTTTGAAAAAAATGAGCATAAGTGCACACTGGTGTCCCAGTAACACACAAACACAATTAAATATCAGTAGCACACTACTAACACTAAAAAAGCTATCAAAAGGCACATAGGAATTTTTGTTTTGATCAAAAATGTGAACTATGAACCTCAAAAAATTTTCATGTATTCTAAGTAGCAGAGATGCTTTTCCAAAAATTCCTCTATGCCTTTTGATAGTTTTTTAGTGTTAGTAGTGTGCTACTGATATTGGATTGCGCAAGTATATACATAGTGATCTTCTCCACATCCAGTGAGCTTTTCTGGCAGGTATGTGTTAGTAAATACTTGTATTTCCCATAATTTTCTTATAACTCTGTTTTATGCATTCCCAGTAACTGCTCCTGAAAATATATTAATAAATTGACAACTGAGTATTTCCATCATCCATGTCAGTGAATGTGTCTTTACACAGTCTGACACTGTCCAGTCAGTGCCAACGGTGTCAAACAAAATAGGGACAACCCCTATTGAAAAGGTGAATTCTATCAACCAGTTTTCAATTATTTATATATGTGCTGGACATACGATAGAGGTATGCTACAATACAGAGTTGATGCAAATAAGCTACTCTAGAATAAAGGCGTTTTCTCGCCACATTGATTAGCTTTTAACATGTAGGGAAAGGTAAATGCAGACTATTACCAAATACGTTGCTGTTCTGATTTTGCTTTGTTCGGGAGATAAATAACATTTTATCTACTGCTAGTGTACACAAGTTTCTCTTGGTAACCGACCACCTCTCCCTGCTCTTTTTCTTAACTGATTGCTCCAAGTTGCTCTCTGATCATGGTGAGTCACTCCCTACTGAGTCTTATCTCTAGCACAGGAACTTGTTTACACATGTTAATGACATATTTTAACCCTTTAGAGCTCTGTAGCTTTGTGTACTACAGTTTATAAATCTCCTGAACTCATATCACTGTAACAGGAATAGCAGAGCTGAAATGCCAGTCACTGCTATAGAACCACCCACAACCTAAGCAGGAAGTGTGAGTGTGAAGCTGGTTGTGGCTCTGTGAAAAAGCATGATGAGACAACCCCTTTAAGGGAAACGCAAGTAATTACCAACATTGATATGTCAGGAGAGCTCGCTGTACATGAAGATGTATACACTTCTTGGAAGTAATGCAGATAAGGCTCCATTCACATCACGTTTTGCAGTTCTATCATTAGTATCTGTTGTGGTGCTATTAAAAAGGTATTCCAACGTATATTGTGGCAAAAAGTAGGGTTGTACAGGGCAAACGTAATCACTTTTGGACTCTATTTCACGATCATATATGTTTTGGGTGTCAGACACAAAGCATGGTTTACCATCATAGAGACTACATTTGCATGGTTTACCAGCATAGAGACTACATTTGCATGGTTTACCATCATAGAGACTACATTTGCTCTTTTAAAAGCTCCAATGTGGTATATGTAGGATATCATGAGTCAAAGTTAAGCCAGCTCACCATAAAATTAAGTCAGTCTGGGGTCCATCCGTGCACGTACAGCGTCCAGAGAAGACGAGAAGCATATAGAAGGAGGAAGTAGGAGTACAGCACTCTGATGGCAGATCCCAATGCATAAAATCAAGATACTTTATTGTAAACCATTAAAAGCACCAGCACCTGGAATGCAAAATGGTCTAACGCGTTTTGGGTGACGCACCACCCTTACTCATAGCCAATGGGTGGTGCGAGTAAGGCTATGAGTAAGGGTAGTGCGTCACCCGAAACACGTTAGACCTTTTTGCATTCCAGGTGCTGGTGCTTTTAATGGTTTACAATAAAGTATCTTGATTTTATGCATTGGGATCTGCCGTCAGAGTGCTGTACTCCTACCTCCTCCTGGTATATGTAGGATACCTTTTATAAGGTATCATGATGGATACTGGCAACAGACCCACGCCATATGATGCAAATGTGGCCTAATTGGCCACCTAATATCTTTGACTATAGGATGTCTCCATAGCATATCAGGAGAGCTTGTAGACCACCTTTAAATCATATTAATAATTTAATTCCACAAATGAGCTGCTGGGTGGCCACAGAGGAGAACCTAGGTTTTTGGAAAAATATAGATAATCCTCATATATCCAACCATTGTGTGTTGATTCAGCCTGAAGAACGGCAGTTTTGAAGAGGACTATACAGCACTTTGTTCTCACTTAATTCCAGATTCATATTTAATACGTAACATGTTCACCATGCCTGCAACACTTGAATAAACGACATCAGGCCTGTGAGAATATCCAGTAGAGGTAGCAGGAGATTACAGTGCTTGCTCCTATGGAAGGTGGTCTCCTGGTATTTCATGTTCCCTTTCAGACTCTAGTACAATCTGGGAGGAAGATACAATAATGTGAAAAATGCTGTCTCGGAATGCAGTAGCTGATTTTCTGGGATCAAGTCCAGTTCCAAAATTAAACCACAAGATATTAGAAAGTACCTGAGTCAATTCCACACTAAAATAGACACAAGATTTGGTGGGAGAGTCCAGGGCGCTCTTTGATGATAGATGCGCGGTTACTTTCTCCTCTCAGACACATTTTTTATTGCGGGGGCTGGAAGGTGGTGGACAAGGAATTTGCCATCTAAAGTATGTTGTATTTCATTCTGAATATCTTAACCCCTTTATCTTACAGCGTATTTGTAGATGCAGCATGTGTATCAGGGATATCAGATTTGCTTTTTTCCTGTCACATTTCACCATCTATAAATAAGTAAGCAAATTATTTTTAAATGCTAAGTAATTCAGTGTGGCCGAAATCATCCAATGATTCAGAACAAGTCACAGACATAACCTGTCTCTTCTCAGTATAGCAATAATAGTAATAGGGACTGCACACCAGCTACCTCTAAATTTATAGGAAGGAACATAAAATCCAGCAACATAGATTGTGGCATACTTCATCAAGCTAGAAATGTATTCTTACAATTATTGCTTCTCTGGGAGGATATTTCCGCAAACACAGAGCATGTACTGTACTATGGGCTGTCTCTTTGTACTGTATGGCAGGGCACTATGGGCTGTCTCCATGTACAGTATGGCAGGGCACTATGGGCTGTCTCCTTGTACTGTATGGCAGGGCACTATGGGCTGTCTCCTTGTACTGTATGGCAGGGCACTATGGGCTGTCTCCATGTACTGTATGGCAGTGCACTATGGGCTGCCTCCCTGTACTGTATGGCAGGGCACTAAAAACAGCCTCCATGTACTCTACAGCACTGCACTATGGACTGCCTCGATGCACTTTACAGCACTGCAGTATGGACTGCCTCCACAAACTGTATGGCAGTCCACTTTGGAGAGCCTATATGCACTGTATGGCAGGGCACAATGGACAGCCTCCATGCTCTGTATGGCAGTGCACTATGGACAATCTCCACGCACTGTATGGCAGGGCACTTTGGAGTGTCTCCATGCACTTTATGGCAATGTACTAGGAATATCGTCATGCACCGTATGTCAGTGCAGTATGGACAGCCTCCATGCTCTGTATGGCAGGGCACTTTGGAGTGTCTCCATGCACTTTACGGCAATGTACTATGGATATCTTCATGCACCGTATGTCAGTGCAATATGGACAGCCTCCATGCACTGTATGGCAGTCAACTTTGGAGAGCCTACATGCACTGTATAGCAATGCCCTGTGGACAGCCTCAATGCACTGTATGGTACTGCAGTATGGATAGTCTCCATGCACTGAATGTCAGGGCAGTATGAACAACCTCCATGAACTGAACAGCAGTGCACTATGGAGTGCCTCCATGCACTGTACGGCAGTTCATTATGGACAGCTTCCACGCACTGCCATCCAGGTCCTGTGCACAGTGCTCTGCCTTTACATTCAAAACAATATAGCTTCTTTTACCATAGCTCTTTTGCTTGAATAATAAGCTCTGGTAACACTTGTGATCTATAATTTTTACAGAAGATGATAAACATGGCCTGTTACACTTAACTATTTTACCATAGAACCCTTTGGCTTTGCGTTTTCTATGTGGCGTACGTGTTTGTAAACTCAACAAAAATCAATGTCAAAAACAACAGCATGTCCTACTGCAGGTGCTCCGACTTCAAAATGATCTGTTGACTTAGTAGTTAGTCGACATGTATGACACATCAACATCTATGATTAGAATACAGATCCAGAGTGTAGATCCACATTTTTGATCTGAAAAAACATGTGTGTGTATATATATAAATATTGTAAGGCAGCAGCCGGGAAGGTCTGCAATGGCGTTTATACACCGGCCAGGTTCTTGACATATGCCTGGAGAAGTCAAGACACATGCCACCAAGGTAAGGAGCCTTGGTGGAGTGAAAGGCCAACATTAAATAAGTGTTGACAGTACATATTGTCCACATACGCTTGATTTGGATGTTAGTATGGATTCCAGCCATTCCCGAATCGGTCTTTCATTGGGAGTAAGCATAGAGGAGGGTGGGTGCTTACTCCCCATTGTCCACTCCAGGATTTCCCTGGCGTATTTAGGCTATGTTCACACGGCTTATTTCAGAACGTATTTACATCGGACTGCCGATCGTAAATACGTTCTGAAATCAGTTGAAAATCAGTTGCAAATAAGTGCCACTAAGTGTGGCACGTATTTGTAACTGATTTCCCGACGGATTCACCATCTCCATTCATGTAGGTGGTGAATCCGTCCGTAAATAATTGACGATGCACATTGTTTTTCCGTCCGATTGCCGTCGTCAATCCGCGGCGGCAATCCGGCACGAAATACGACGTCGTGTGAACGACGAAGCCGTATTTTCTATTGAAATCATAGGAAATTAGGCTGTTACCTTATTCTCATGACTGATTTGGCCAGACGGATATTTACGACGTATGTCAGGCAAAGATCCTCCGGCACATAAGCCTGGGGAAACAGCCTTACGGTCAGTCCACGTAAGCACTGACTGTGGTACTCGGTCTGCAACTATCCGGGTCATTACACCTCCTGGACTGGAAGGCGGTCACTTGGAGGGTAGCCAGTACTGCTTCATATGGACAGCTTCACGAACTGCATCTCTGTTGAAGTGCTCAGCTTACCAGGACAATATTTTGTTATAGTCTTTGCTGAATATGCCGTAACATGTTTTGTGACATACATTTTGGTTAACATTGCTGCACAATATAACCATAGGAACCCTTGGACGCGTTTGTAGGGCTTACTTTTACTCCTCATGTCCTCAGCCCGACAAGACTTTTGTGGTGACCAATGTGCACTCAACATATATTAAATACGATCCAATTGTCAGAATCCCCATTACTGCAGGTTATAAAAAGGGCAGAGCTGGAAGGTCAAGGGTTTTAAAACCGGCCGGCTGTGACATATGGGAGGTAAGCACTGCACCCAAGGTATAGGGCAGGTAAAAAGGCCCAACATAAATAAGGCAGTATATTGGCTCGATGTGTTAGATGGATTCAGCATCCCGTAGGCTTAGGGTAAGGCATAAGGAGTGTGGGCAGGTATACCCCCAGTTGTTGGCAGGTATAGGCATGTTCATTATTTCAGCATATTTACGGCACGTATAGGGTCAGTTAATCAGGCAAAAGTATATGGCACGTTTGTAAGCTATAATTCAATCATATATTAAAAAATAAACATCACATTGTCCATCCGGTGCGTCCCCGCGCGCTCCGCTCCGCAACTACTCTATTTTCTTTGTCGGGGCACATTTCGACTTTTTGCACGTTTCATCGCATCCGTCGAAAACCGCGCAATGCTGTGAACACACGTCAGCCAGTAGCGACTGGAGTCCGGACAGCCCCAGTCTACCGTGGCTGGAGGCCACTGCGGAGGGAGCCGTCTGCTTCACAGTGCCTGCAGTGGAAATCCCTTCACTTAATGCGCTCAGAGAGTCGCATTTGGGTGAATGACTCGCGATATGCCGTGCATGTTGCCCATACTGTCTCTGTCTCTTTCTGCACATAAATAGCGACCCTGAGGACCGGGACCTATACTCCCTCGTCCAAGCTGAAGACTTTTGTGGGATCCCGACGGCCATCTAAAACATATGAGTAGATCAATTAGTTTAATACATATTACTTTTGGTGGTAATATTACATTAATAGTCCCTATATATATATATATAAGTCTTATATACGGGTAAATAACGTATATATATATATATATATATATATATAGCTTATTTGGTCAGACATCTGGAACAAAGTCTGATCTCTGTTGACTGAGGACTAAATAGGGAGTCATATCTTGGACTTTTTTGCCTTTTCTGGGCAGAATACATATTCAGAATATAGGTCTATATTGTGCTAATAGATCCCTCTTTTACACTCTAACGTCTATGGGGAGCATAACTTTGGCGCGGTACCGAGGCACTTACTAAAGTTTAGAGTCCGCCTGTTCATAAATCTATAGAACTGGTCTACTACAGCTTTTTGTGGCCAGAATTCTGGCCCCGTTCATACATGTCGCCCTATATGTTGGTTTTAACTAACCTTCACGCCATCAGAATTTTGTTGCTTTTGCAGGTAAAATAGAATCGTAAAATGGAAGCTTGGCAGAAGCTTTTAAAATCAATCAGATCTATCACATTTCTATTTTGGTCTCTTAACAAGTAATCATCATGAAGAGTCAGAAACATTTCATTGGCAGGACTCATTCGCATCCATGTCTCCATGTTGATTTACTAAAGAAAGTTCTGTTATGGATCCAGCAAGAATAAAAACCTTGATGCCAATGTGAATAACGCCTTTGTGCAAGAGCTAATTATTAAAAATGTTCCCAAATTGGGGCATGGACATTCTGAAGAACATTCAGTCATTGGTCCATGTAGCTGCTCCCATGATCAGTCAGCCAATGAGCAAATGTTTGGTTATTGGTTGATCAGATTTTTTATGTCAGCATAAAAATGCTTGCTGGTCGGCATCATATCTCCCTGTATAAACATTGGATGTGCTGCCAACATTAATGTAAACTATTTTGGGGATGAATAATGGCATGAGTGATCATTCCTCCCCCATGCAGAATGCATTAGCCTGTGTGAAAGGCATTTTTAAAAAGCGTTGAACGACTTGTTATATCATTGTTTTTCCCTCATTTACAACGATACTTGGTCCGTGTCAAAAGGCACGATCTCTTTTTAAGTAAGGTCACCATTTTTCACAAACTACTCACCTTTAAATACCTTTTCAGATGTTACTGAGCTATATCAGATGTCATTGATGGGGGTCTGTGCCACCTGATCCCTACTGATCACTAGAACGATCAATGAGGTGCATGGTGTCCCATTGCAGTGAGTAGGAAGTTCTTGTGAAAGACTCAGAAGCCTCGCTTTAAGGACATGCTCATTGTCCATATTGCTGAGGTTAACAGGACCTAAATCCCTATCAATGGTATCTTCTGACATATCTTAGCAACATGTAAGAATATATTTTAATATTAAACTATTTAAATATTTGCTTAACACTATAAAAATATCTGTAAAATTCCAGGTGGCCTAAAATCTTAGAATTTAGAGGTCAGATAGGTAATTTCTTTTTGGAAAATAGAGTTATCCAAATTATTGTGATGAAGCAAAGATGAAATAGATAAGAAAATGAATAGATGAATAGTGCTATTTTGGGGAACAAATGTCTCATCACTGAGCAGAACAGTACGTTTTTTTATTACTACAATACTTGAAAAGCATGTCGGATGTTCTCATCCTTATTTCCTGTCATTTCAATTCCACTTGACTTGTCAACTACAGTGGGGCTGGGCTCCCCCATTGTTAAATGTACGACCCTGTGAGTCATGATCAGATCATTTACTAAAATAGAAATTTTATTTTTTGATACTAGAAGATCACAAACTGTTCACGAGAACACTTAAATCTATTTATTTCAAATGCTGTTATTTTAGACTAGATTGTTCATATAAAGTTTTAGCAGGTTTGGAAGGATCATGATGCCCTTCTGCAGTTATTATGCTAAGTAGGTATGGATTTTCTGACTCTCACAATACTTTTGTATAAAAACGTAGGTAAACCTTTCTTTTTATGGCTTAATTGACTTCAGTGAAATTTTAGTGACATCAACGGGCATCATTTAGGTTCTGTTACTTCCAAAGAGCAGAATGGTCTATCAACAAAAATGGAAACTTGAAGGCTCCAATTAAAGTTAAAATAATAATTTGGAGAAAAGCAAGTCAAAGATCTGTGATATGTCATAGGTAGATTATTGGAATCTGGTATCTCATAATACCACTGATCTTTCCCAGTTTAATAAAAAATATAGACTGTTTCATATAATATTATATACATAAAACATAGGGCTATACATAATCATCGTCCATCAAAACCTGCCACCAGGGACGCTCCGACATGCGCACTAGGGTTAACAAACCTTTGAGTATGTCTTCGGAGTGTAGGATTTGACTGGAGAATCTAGGAGAAACTCAGTATAAACTCCATACAAGTGTTGCCCATGGTGGGATTTAAATGGGTTGTCTCATCTCAAAGTTTCATAGGATGCATGAATGAAATAATGCTGCTGTGCTCTGTCACTTCCTGGTTAAGCTGTCTGTCATTAGCATATGAGCTCTGCGTATTCAGATTTCTCTGTTTATTAGTCTAGATTAGCTAAATTACCTTCTCTGAGGTCCAGAGAAGATTCTGCGCTAATGTAAACAGTAGAGTAAGGGCCCGTTTATACGGCAATGGACAAATACCAGTCGGTTATTATACCAGCATTACATGTTATTACTGAATTAATTGAAACTGGGACAACAACGGGACTTAAAATTATGGTATCCTACATTATGTCCAAAATCATTTACATATGTCATGAGATGCAATAGAACAGGATTGTGCATACATTTCCATATTATTATGAGCAGTCAGCAGATTATTTTTTACCCTTGTACACTTGTTCTTGGCTATTTCAATGGCTTATTCATCGCTGTAGCCGCCTCACTTTTCCTCTAGTTTCCTGACTATTTTATTCCACCATGATATCTGGGCAGGGTTTTCCTCCCATGTACACAAAGGTCAGTCAGGATACATAAAAGTCTGCCAACGTAGCCAGAGTTGTTCTCTTTGAAGTGCCAGCAGTGAATCCATCATTAAGATTTATAGTTGCTGTAATTTTGCGCCATAATTGTTTAGCTAAAAAAAAAAAAAAATAGATTTTTACTCGCCAATTCATCAGTGTTCTTTTAGTTTTCTGCTGGAAAAAGGTTGCACATTTTGGCTCAAAATTTAGCAATTTTTAAAAAATATTTGGCTTTCTCTCACCTCTGTGAACAGGGATTGAATGGTGCTTTCTGGACCAAAAAGATTTACTGCAATTGTTGTCAATTATATTGGAAGCATGTGTCAGCACAGGGCAGGTTCATAGATTCAGGTGAATTCTACGCTACAAATGCACGCAAAAAAATGGCGCTTGGGCCCCAAAAATCATACATGTCGCCCATAGTTTTTACACTTCCATATAAAAAAAGTCCATTCTAAGTAAATTTAGCCCTTAGTTTACAGCTTCAACGTATGGCACAGCATAAGAAATTGGCCCACTTGTCTACAAAGGGAAAATCTATAGGAGACCAGAGCAAAGAGCCAGCTGTTAAGTAATCCAAATATATTACATACAAAGCTAAAATTCTAAGCCCCTCAAGTTGAGTAAGTTGAGCTGTAATACCAGTCACAGCCTATGGACAAGAGTGGCAATGCTTCTAGGTAAAAGCAGACTTGTTTTTTCTAGTTCTGGACAATTTAGTAAGGGCAGTTTCACACATTGCAGTTTTGCAAAAACACTACAAAAAGTGCATTTTTAATATTTTTTTTAATTTGACCAAACTTGCAGTGGCCAGATGTAAGCTGGTAGTCCTTTTGGTGCATTTTATTCAGTAGCAGGTTTTTTCAAAATGCAGCATGCTATAGGTGAAGCATTAGTCAGACAGTCTGTAGTGTTTTCACCCTTAGGCCCTACAATTTTCTTGTGTCTATGGACAAAAAGCAGCATGTGTGGATGTGTTGTTTTAAAATGTTTTATGTAGTGTTTTTTCACATTGCAAATCATGTGATGGGTCACTTGATTTTTGATGGATAAAATACACCAGACAAAAACCTAAAAAAAAAAATCAGTGTGCCAAAAACACTACAAAAACTGCATGGAAAAAAACCACTGTAATTTTTTCCTTGGTCAAAAAACACTATGCAAAATATGTGTGAAGGGGAAATTAAGGAAAAAAAATTACTGGTTCTAAAAGAAAATTATATAATTGTATATCAGGGATCTCAAATACCGGGTTGCATGTGACCTGAGTTCTGCTCTTAAAGCTGGGACCGGAATTCAACCTCTTAAATGCGTAGTAAAAACATACTTGCCAACTCTCCCGCTTTTGGCGGGGGGGGGGTCCCGCTATTTGGGGTCCCCCCCGCCCTCCTGGCATAGTTGGCGAACCTCCCGCCGCCAGCAGGCGGTGGGGGTTCTTTAAATTACCGCGGCGCAAGAGTAGCGCTGGTGCGCTACTCTGGCGCCGCCGGGCCGCTGCGCCGGGCCGCAGCGTCCGCTCACCCGCACGGCGCGTCTTACTGTGCAGGGAGGAGGCAGGAGGGATCGTTCCCCTCCTCCCTTCTCCCCCTATATGTACAGCGCCGGTGTGCGCCGTACATACAGGTCAGCGTCGCAGGGGGAGTGACGCGCGACTGCACTCCCCCTGTGACGCTGAGACTACTCAGTCGTCAGCCTCGGACGTGCTGCAGGAGCCTGGTGAGGTAAGTGGAATTTATTATTTTATTTTTATTAGTTATAGGGGGGCTCTCCTGACTTACTAAAGGGGGCAACTACCTACCTGGCTTCTAAAGGGGAACACCTACCTGCTTCTAAAGGGGGCAACTACCTACCTGCTACTAAAGGGGGCACTACCTGCTACTAAGGGGCACTACTGGCTTCTAAAGGGGGCAACTACCTACCTACTAAAGGGCACTACTACCTCTATAAAGGGGGAAACTACTGGCTCTAAGAGGCCACTACTGCTTTAAAGGGGCAACTACCTGGCTTCAAAGGGGGCAACTACCTGCTACAAAGGGGGCAACTACTGACTACAAAGGGGCAAACTGACTACAAAGGGGGCAACTACCTGACTAAAAGGGGCAACACCTACTCTAAAGGGGGCAACTACCTGGCTACTAAAGGGGGAAACTACCTGGCTACAAAACGGGGAAACTACCTGGCTACTAAAGGGGAAACTACCTGGCTAACAAAGGGGGAAACTACCTGGCTAACAAAGGGGGGGAAACTACCTGGCTAACAAAGGGGGGGCATCTACCTGGCTACAGAGGGGGCATCTACCTGGCTAAAGGGGCATCTACCTGGTTATGGGGGGCTACTACCTGGCTTTCTTCCAAAGCCATTATGCAGTTAGGCGGAGTGGGTGTGGCTTTTTGAAGGGGCGTGGCACACCAAAAAGATGGGCGTGTCCATGCAAATTCTTGCCGCGGCGCGTGTAGCGCGCCACACTCTTTAATCTCCTGCTTTTCCATTCTCAAAAGTTGGCAACTATGAGTAAAAAGTGATCACAGCTCTTAAAGGAGTTGTCTCCCTACAGAGTTTTATAGGATGCATGAATGAAATACTCTGTCACTTCCTGGTTCAGACTGACTAATTTGCATACAGCTCCATGTTGTATTCAATGCCGTGCTGCTTTCAGTTGCTAATTAGTTTAGATTAGCTCAGAAGCTTCTTGGAAACTACAAGCAGGACTTTTTATCTGATCCCTGAAACAAAAGCCCTAATTAGAGCGTTTACTTTAATAAATCAGCTTTTACTGCTGGGGGCACAGAGCTGTGGGATTTTCCCTGTTGAGACTCACCCCACTGCTATCACTAAAACAAACAGGGGGGGGAAAAGAGTTTCCAGGCAGTTATGAGGGAAACCCGAATACCAGGGGGGTGATTAATTACTTGTATCTCCCTAACAAAAAGATAAACAAAGAAATTTTATTTGGAAAATGTCTTCATTTTTGTTCCTAAAATTTTGAAAGTTTTCTTTGTAGCGAGAAAACCCCCTTTAAGGGGGATTTAAAGAGGTCTCTTTTTTAGAGGCTACAGACAGTTTACCCCCACTTCCCAGTGGGTGGTTTACCCCCTTGATTGACATATCAGTTCTCCCCCAAATCCCCATTTGAGGATTTTTTTTAAACAGTGACATATGCAGGGGGTTTGTAAACTTTGGCCAGGTAACATAGTAAACACGCCCTTGCGGTCATCAGGAGTTCATCACCATAGTTGGGCAAGGCAGCTTTTTTGAAATGAGAGCCAAGATAGAAGGCAGTAACCTATGGAAAGCTGTGTAAAAAGCAGGAGTAAAATCTTCTCCTCCTAAACAAAATAAAATCAGTCAGAACAGCAATGTATTTGGTAACAGGCATTTGCCTACATGTTTAAAGCTAATCGTTGTGCTCCCTCTGTCTACCATAAGCATCTCAGCCCTCGGCGGCCTTAGATCTGTCTATGATTTAGACCTGCCAGGCTCTGCTCAGATACAGTGTCTGACAGGCTAACTGATATTTGGCATTGCAGTACACTACAATGAAAAAAAATAAAATGTAAAAATATAAATACGACACACCTTGCCCCTTACAAATGCTAAAAAGCAAAAAAAAAATTATAAGAAAAAAAAAAGTGCACAAATTTTGGCATAAAATTCATAACTTTGACATTTTTCTATGTGGGTTTGTTTTGAGAGCTTTTTATAGTCTTTAAATGCCATGCATCTCCTAGTCCTTTTATGTGGGTAAAATCCAAAAAACCAGAGAGATTGTCACATCATTGGTGTAAGGTAATTAACCCTGTAGCGTTGTTCTGGATGCTGGGTTACCCTTATCCGCTTTTTTAAATTCAGCTTTAAAAAAACTTTCTAAAAAATTAAACAATTTGCTTCTAAAACCTTAAAGGGGAAACCCCATGGGATTTACTCTACATTGCCGTATTTTTGCTTTTTTAATATGCTATAAAAAGCAAATGGACTTTTTCTGGTTAAAGGGGATTGCAGCTTAGTCTAAATCCTTAGGTGATAAGCAGTATTAGAATGTTAAGTAGCTGTAAGTCTGGCTTGTTTGAGCTGCGGTACATGTGACCTTTTTTTTCCCACCCAAAAAATATGGAGCCGGCTCTTTATAGTCCCCACAACTGAGCTGATGTATTGTTGGCTCTAATATTCTGTATGTGTGTACCCAAACCCCTTTCCTCCGCTGAAAGTATCAAACAGCCGAAAAATTTTGGGGGTTTTTTTCGAAAATTTCCCTTGGGGGCCAGTTTTGGGATGTAAAAACTAAGTCAAGTAAACAGTGGGGTTTAAGTAAAAGTGGCAGATAAAAGCGTCTATGAGAGTTTATTTGCTTGATTTGGAATTTGGAGGTTAACTGTAAATTCCCCTCTGTTGGAGATAGTAAGTGGCAGCATGGATTATGATATGATTTTTATTGTATATGCTCTGCTCGGGGGGATTGAAGTGACCTTTTCAGTTTGCATATGCCTATAAAGATGTGTTTTCTGGGGTTGAGATCACACACAATTCCCAGGGAAAAACCCGGTTGTAAATGGAATTTTAAATGTTGTATTAAGTTTATGAGAAGGGAAATGCACAGTAGGTCCCAACTGAGGACGTCAGGGAAGCCAGTCCACACCACTATTTGGGAGCTTTCACACTTTGCAGTTTTGGGCTTTGGGGGTTCGGCTTTCTCTGTTGCGCACTGCTTTGGGAAAAGCCTTTTTTAAAAAAAAAGGCCCCTTTAAAATTTCCTAAAAAAGGTTTTGGGAAAAGGGTTGCAAATGAGTCATTAATTATTGTGCATAAACTCTTACGGACTAGAAGTGCAGTTTTGGTGCAGTTTTAACTGCGCTCCAATTAAACTGCCTTTATTACCAGTAAGCTTTCTGCACTTATTCAAACGTTTGGGAAAGTGAGTAATCAATTAATGTGTTTGTAAACCCCAAGATTCACACACAGTCATTATTACTTTAAAAAACCTTTTGAACAATTTAGAAAAAGAAAAAAAGTGCTGGTAAAAAAAGGCTTTTTTTGGGCGCATAAAATTTCACCAAAACTGCGCTGTGTGAAAGCACCCTAAAAAATGATAATTGATTGCTCACTTAAAAACACCTGTCCAAAAAATTAAAAGAACCGTCACATAGTTTTTTTCCCCCTTTCGGGGACAAAAAGGGAGTTCAGACCTCTGGTTTCCCGCCTGTGCCCTTATTCTGTAAGAGCTGTATTTTCGTGTATTTAATGCTCAAATCTACAGTTTTCACCCAAAAAGGTCATCGAAGATCCTACAAGGTCAGTTTTTTTTAACCGGAATCGGAGGGTAACCCGCCCACCCCAACTGAAAACCCATTTTTGAAAAGGGAGAAACCCGGAAAAACTGTCAGTGGGCGGGGCTAGCCCTTTTGGGGGGTGGACTAACACGTCATGAAAAAAATTTTTTTTTTAAGGGGGAAATCCTAAAACTCGATTTACAGAAAAAGGGCACAGCGTGGAAAAAGCAGGCCCCCGACCTAGCTTGTGCTGCCCCCAGCAAGGGGGGCCCAAACCCATTTGACAGGTTCCCCTTTTAAAGGAAATAGAAAGGAGTGAAGTACTGCAACAGAAACACCACACCCAAAGCGGCACAAAACCGAATTGTGTGAAACCACCCTTAGGTGTGTGAGCAATTGTTCATCACTTTTCTGCAACGGCAAATTTTCCCGGGCAGTGGGGGTTCTTTGCCTACACTGGGGAAAAGGTGCCCCCCTTTTTCTGTAATTTTAATTTATGTCTCATCATTTTGGGAATTACAGGTAAAGTAAGTGTAAGGACTCGCAAGACAATGACGACCCTTTGCGTGGGTTGTGAGCTTCCATATTTTTGGCAAATATCCCAATTTTTAGGGTTTCAGAAAAATTCTCCAGAAAAATTTTGATT